>AWOL01S0017530.1:279120-290381 GCA_000715115.1 Nicotiana otophora
ACCCCCCCTTTTTTTTTTGTTGTTAAAGTTTCGACAATAAGAACGTTCAGAGTTTCTTGGACTTCTGTTTCATCTGCAGAAATTATAAATTGGAGTCCAACCACTGCATCCCAAATTGATGCAGACTTTATCTGAATAATTAATCAGTATATAATTATAATATCGCGACACATTTATTATCTGTTAGTTCCAAAAAGAATGACAAATTTATATATTTCAGAATAATTTAACTTTAAATTTTTTTATTTTATCCATTTTGTCTTTAATGAGAAACTTTTATAACCATACAAATACTATAGAATATATTCAGAACAACAAGTTTCAAATGTTTTATAGCCACACAAATTTAACACACAAAAATTATAGCAAATTTTAAACTACTTCACATAAATTGAAACGGAGGAAAAAATAATACTCCCTCCGTTCACTTTTACTTGGCACGTTTTGACTTTTCATGCCCCTTAAGAAATAATAAATGAAGTGCATAATTTACCATGATACTCATATTAATTGATGCATATTTAATTTTATTGGATTTGAGAAAATGATTTGAAATGAGTAATAAATACTGTGTGTATAATATGGAAAAAAAATTGTCTTCTCTTGATATGCGTAAAGTGACAAATAAAAATATAAATTTATTTATAGTATACATGCTAAGTAAAAGTGAACGGAGAGTATATATTATTACTATTAAAACGGGAAACTGGGCATGCTAAGTTTTTCATTGCTATTTCAAGTTCCGATAAACAGCCATAATATAATGTTTTCTAGAAATAAAGAACAACGCCAAGATAAATTTTCACAAAAAGTAGCACAAATGTAACAAAATTCTTACCTCAAATTTTAATCTAAACAGATAAATTTTCTTTATAATTGTTTCTTAAAAACTTAAACTAAATTCAAATGCCAACAAGTTTAAATGAGCAAGGAAGTATTTTCAGTTTCTATTTCTTGAATTTAATAAGAATGGAAATATTTTCCGTTTGTTTACTGGGTTCTGTCTAGTCTAGCCTTAAGACGAAAATTGTCTTGTTTTAAGTTTTACAAACCGTAAGGGGTGGTAATTCAATTTTCAATTGTAGTATGAGCAATTAATTCCAACACAAAATCTCACGTGAAATAATATACTCTAGTGTTTGTTTGGCCGTACGAAAAAGAAAGTCTACAAAATTAATGCAGCGTTTCATAGTTGATATTAAAATAATACCCGTATTAAATTATATAAAACTTTATGTGTTATTTTTTTGATGAAACAGCAACCAGACACACCAGGGGCTACTTTGGTCATTTTCTCTCCTATAAAAACCCTTGTTTCACCAGCTTTGTAGGTGTTCGAATTCACCAAAGCGAACATTCCATTAACTCCGATCCACTCTCTTTTCTTAGGGAAAAGAATAATGGCTTCTCTCTCTGTAAATTCTATAATTTCCCAGAGCATTTCCCTTTCATTACATTCTAAAAACCCACTTATTCACAGTGTCTTCAGTTTCACGCCTTCAACCACAAGGCATTCAGCAATATGCTGCTCAAATATTCGTCGGCGGCCGGAGTATAAACATGGAAAATTCTCTGACCCTGATTATGTTGGTATTTTTGACACCAGTCTTCGCGATGGCGAACAGGCCGCTGGTGCTACCATGACTAGTAAAGAAAAACTGGACATTGCACGTCAGTTGGCTAAGCTTGGTGTTGATGTTATTGAGGCCGGTTTTCCTTTTGCCTCTGAAGCTGAGTTCGAGCTTGTAAAGTTGATAGCACAGGAAATTGGTAACCTTTAATGTTTAACCGTTCACATTTCTAATATTTACTTATTTGTAACATGTCGTCACGTGTTAGTGTCATTCTTTTTATGAACCAAACATGCATGCAAAGATATTTTTAGATATTTGGACGGCGAGTGAGATTTGAAACTAGGACCGCTTGCCTGATACAATATTAAAATATGTAACCATTTTATGTACAAGTTTAAACTGTTGATAGTAGCATATTTTTTACTTTTATTTAATTATACTATATTCCAACAGGTAATAACGTAGACAAAGAAGGATACGTGCCGATGATTTGTGGCTTAGCTAGGTCTAGTAAGAAGGATATTGAAAGAGCTTGGGAGGCTTTAAAGTATGCAAAGAAACCAATGCTTCATATGTTTATTGCGACGAGTGATATACATATGAAGTACAAGTTAAAGATGAGTAGAGAAGAAATTGTGGAGACAGCTAGGAGTACGGTGGCTTATGCAAAAACCCTATTTGAGGATGTTCGGTTTAGCGCTGAAGATGCTGCAAGGTTCGCAATTTTTACACTTTAATTTCCTCGGATCAGTATAGTCTGGATGAAATATTTGGATAGTTGTAGTTTCTCGAAAGATTGATTTATGTTTCTTGTTTATTCGTGTCAGATCTGATAGGGAGTTCCTTTATCATATTATTGGAGATGTTATCAAAGCTGGTGCAACAGTGATTGGCCTCCCTGATACAGTTGGATGCAATTTGCCCAGTGAATATGCACAACTGATTTCTGATATAAAAGCCAATACCCCAGGAATACAAGATGTAAACATTTCAACACACTGTCACAACGATCTTGGGCTTGCTACTGCCAACTCCTTAGCTGTATGTGTTCCATTTCTTCTGTGACTAATACTACTAATTAAGTTGTAATATTGAAGTGTGTGTTCAATTTTAGGGAATTTGCGCAGGCGCAAGACTAGTAGATGTTACCATCAATGGAATTGGTGAAAGAGCTGGAAATGCTTCTCTGGAGGAGGTGCGTGAGGGCTTAATTTTTTTACCAAAAATAAAAGTCTCCATAATGTTCTTTTCCCATTATTACACATTTTTCCTCGAGAAATCTTCAGAATTTCATTGACATAACTTAGTAAGAAAATATTTCAAGATCGAATTAGGTCAAAAGTGTAATCCAGGGCTGGCTCTAACATTGTATGGGGTAAGGCAAGTGCCTTAGGCCCCCAATTTTGGGGGTCCCATTTTTTAGGAATATTTTATATATATATATATATATATATATATTTGTACTTTTTAGAAAAATAGTTTTCAATTTGATTTGATTTGACAATTTTACTTTTTACTCTTTCCAGGTAAATTCCAACGTTACAATTTCATTTCACTCCTCATATATGATATTCCATATATGAGACATACCTTCTTCCTTCCTCTTATTCATGCTCATCTTCTTTTTACAATTCTACTAGATTTCTTTCTTTCTCCTACAAGCCAACAACTACATATTTTGGAATCAAAGTCTTCAAACTTCTTGAATCAGTCATTGGGTAATATCATTCTAACTTTCTAGTATTATTTTTATTTATTATTTATTATTTTATTAATTTTACTCCATACATATTGTTTATTTGTTCTTAGAATATAAATATGTCAACAAGAAAATATGAATCTGGTTATTCAAAAATCCAAAAGAAAAGAAAAGTTGAAAGTTTAATAAAATCTCAAAAGGGAGCTCTTGACAAATTTTTGACAAACAATGAATAAACTAAATAGCAAAATGTAGGAGAATGTTTGTAGATGAACAAGTCACTAACTTTTACCATGTTAAGTATGATAACAAAATTGATTGCAGAATGTTAAGAGTAAATAATAATAATTAAAAAAAATTAAGGCCTCATTTTTTACCATATTATGTCGAGCCGCCCGGTGTAATAGTAAAAAGTAAAAGAGAGAATCTAAACTCTTTAGCAATTTTGGTACTTATTTGTTCTGGTCTTTTCTTTTTTTAATATAAACGGCCTTGAGATTATAGGAGGTTTGATATACACCGCTACCATGTAAATTCTAATTTATTTGCTTTTTGTTTAGCTTTTAACCTTTTCCCTGTACTGAAATAGATTGTAATGGCCTTAAAATATCGTGGAGAGCAAGTACTAGGTGGTATCTATACTGGGATTAATACAAAGCATATATTCATGACGAGCAAAATGGTACTCTCATCTTAATCTTCTAGTTAGAGATATTTTACCTTTTGAAATCTGCTTCTTTTGTGCTTTATGTTGACACAATTGTTGCTATGTAGGTAGAAGAGTACAGTGGGCTTAAGCTGCAGCCACATAAGGCCATTGTCGGAGCTAATGCATTTTCTCATGAGAGTGGCATCCATCAGGTTTTGCGTTATTTTTCTCTAAAAGTTTTGCTTCTACATACACTAGATTTGTTGAAAGATTACTGAATTGGCGACCTTCTACACTAGGTTAAATTGCTTCGATAGAATACACATTTCATACCACTACCGGTTGAAATAAAATAAACCCTTTCTGTAAAATGAGTAAAATGAAGAATTCAAAGTTAAATTATTTCTAATTATAGAAATATATCATTCTTTTTGGAACAGACTAATAAGAAAATTGTGTCATCTAGGAGTATTTCGATTCAGCCCATTGCCCCTTCCTCTTTCATTATCACCTTAATCGGGATTCTCAACTTCCATAGTATCATTCAGTTTTCATTCTTCCTTTTTAATTTTTTTTTTAATGTGGTTTAGGATGGAGTGTTAAAGAACAGAGATACATATGAGTTTGTATCTCTTGAAGATGTTGGGTATCGTCGCGCTAATGAAAACGGTATTAGTCTGGGAAAGCTCAGGTATGATTTGATTTTCAGAGTGATCGATTTGTTATGTTGATGGTTTGATAGAGATTATTGTTTCAAATTCTTTGGTCTTTTCCCCATAGTTTTGGATGAGTCAAAATAATTCGACTAATATATAGTCCTACCAATTTGGTATCAACATATGTACGAATTGAATATAGTCATCAATCAAATATGTCCAACTATCCATACTGTAAGGTATACTCCCTTTACATTAAAAAGTACAAGTGAACACACTACTAGGAATTCGCTAAAAACCGACTAAAAAACCGACCAAAGTTGGTCGGTTATGGCCAATTACCGACCAAAACGCAACCATTAGGGTGTGGACGGTGTTTTGATGGTCGGAATGGCTTACCGACCAAAGTTGGTCGGAAATCACCGACCAACTTTGGTCGGTAGCTTAAAACGACCATCTGACAAGTTTAAGTACTTACCGACCAACTTTGATCGAAAACATATTTTATTAATTTAATTTTTACCGACCAAAGTTGATCGGTTTAACTAAATTATGTTTTTTTATTAATTATTAAAATTTAAAAAAACCGACCAACTTTGGTCGGTAATTGAAAATATATATTTTTCTAAAATAATTAAAATTAAATATTACCGACCAACTATGGTTGGTAACCTCAACAGTGCAGGAAAAATACCGACTAAAGTTGGTCGGTAATGTTGAATTCTAGGAATTCAATGTTCATTAATCGACCAACTTTGGTCGGTATTTTGGAATAATTTTTTTTTATTAAAAACCGACCAACTTTGATCGATTTTTCTGCCAGCATACCAATACACCTAATAACAACAACAACAACAACAACAATAACACAACAACAACAACAACAACAACAACAACAACAACAACAACAACCAAAACATTCAATAAATACTTTAAAACTAACAAATTAAAGTTCAATTGAACATAAAAATCCAAAACCAAGTTAAAACTAATTACAACTAGTTTAAAACTGGTTCTATTTTGTCTAGTTCAAAGTATATAAAATCAAGGGGTATTTTTTACAACATCATCATCACCGTCTGATGAACTTTCATTTACAAGACGGTATAGANATTCATGCTCATCTTCTTTTTACAATTCTACTAGATTTCTTTCTTTCTCCTACAAGCCAACAACTACATATTTTGGAATCAAAGTCTTCAAACTTCTTGAATCAGTCATTGGGTAATATCATTCTAACTTTCTAGTATTATTTTTATTTATTATTTATTATTTTATTAATTTTACTCCATACATATTGTTTATTTGTTCTTAGAATATAAATATGTCAACAAGAAAATATGAATCTGGTTATTCAAAAATCCAAAAGAAAAGAAAAGTTGAAAGTTTAATAAAATCTCAAAAGGGAGCTCTTGACAAATTTTTGACAAACAATGAATAAACTAAATAGCAAAATGTAGGAGAATGTTTGTAGATGAACAAGTCACTAACTTTTACCATGTTAAGTATGATAACAAAATTGATTGCAGAATGTTAAGAGTAAATAATAATAATTAAAAAAAATTAAGGCCTCATTTTTTACCATATTATGTCGAGCCGCCCGGTGTAATAGTAAAAAGTAAAAGAGAGAATCTAAACTCTTTAGCAATTTTGGTACTTATTTGTTCTGGTCTTTTCTTTTTTTAATATAAACGGCCTTGAGATTATAGGAGGTTTGATATACACCGCTACCATGTAAATTCTAATTTATTTGCTTTTTGTTTAGCTTTTAACCTTTTCCCTGTACTGAAATAGATTGTAATGGCCTTAAAATATCGTGGAGAGCAAGTACTAGGTGGTATCTATACTGGGATTAATACAAAGCATATATTCATGACGAGCAAAATGGTACTCTCATCTTAATCTTCTAGTTAGAGATATTTTACCTTTTGAAATCTGCTTCTTTTGTGCTTTATGTTGACACAATTGTTGCTATGTAGGTAGAAGAGTACAGTGGGCTTAAGCTGCAGCCACATAAGGCCATTGTCGGAGCTAATGCATTTTCTCATGAGAGTGGCATCCATCAGGTTTTGCGTTATTTTTCTCTAAAAGTTTTGCTTCTACATACACTAGATTTGTTGAAAGATTACTGAATTGGCGACCTTCTACACTAGGTTAAATTGCTTCGATAGAATACACATTTCATACCACTACCGGTTGAAATAAAATAAACCCTTTCTGTAAAATGAGTAAAATGAAGAATTCAAAGTTAAATTATTTCTAATTATAGAAATATATCATTCTTTTTGGAACAGACTAATAAGAAAATTGTGTCATCTAGGAGTATTTCGATTCAGCCCATTGCCCCTTCCTCTTTCATTATCACCTTAATCGGGATTCTCAACTTCCATAGTATCATTCAGTTTTCATTCTTCCTTTTTAATTTTTTTTTTAATGTGGTTTAGGATGGAGTGTTAAAGAACAGAGATACATATGAGTTTGTATCTCTTGAAGATGTTGGGTATCGTCGCGCTAATGAAAACGGTATTAGTCTGGGAAAGCTCAGGTATGATTTGATTTTCAGAGTGATCGATTTGTTATGTTGATGGTTTGATAGAGATTATTGTTTCAAATTCTTTGGTCTTTTCCCCATAGTTTTGGATGAGTCAAAATAATTCGACTAATATATAGTCCTACCAATTTGGTATCAACATATGTACGAATTGAATATAGTCATCAATCAAATATGTCCAACTATCCATACTGTAAGGTATACTCCCTTTACATTAAAAAGTACAAGTGAACACACTACTAGGAATTCGCTAAAAACCGACTAAAAAACCGACCAAAGTTGGTCGGTTATGGCCAATTACCGACCAAAACGCAACCATTAGGGTGTGGACGGTGTTTTGATGGTCGGAATGGCTTACCGACCAAAGTTGGTCGGAAATCACCGACCAACTTTGGTCGGTAGCTTAAAACGACCATCTGACAAGTTTAAGTACTTACCGACCAACTTTGATCGAAAACATATTTTATTAATTTAATTTTTACCGACCAAAGTTGATCGGTTTAACTAAATTATGTTTTTTTATTAATTATTAAAATTTAAAAAAACCGACCAACTTTGGTCGGTAGCTTAAAACGACCATCTGACAAGTTTAAGTACTTACCGACCAACTTTGATCGAAAACATATTTTATTAATTTAATTTTTACCGACCAAAGTTGATCGGTTTAACTAAATTATGTTTTTTTATTAATTATTAAAATTTAAAAAAACCGACCAACTTTGGTCGGTAGCTTAAAACGACCATCTGACAAGTTTAAGTACTTACCGACCAACTTTGATCGAAAACATATTTTATTAATTTAATTTTTACCGACCAAAGTTGATCGGTTTAACTAAATTATGTTTTTTTATTAATTATTAAAATTTAAAAAAACCGACCAACTTTGGTCGGTAGCTTAAAACGACCATCTGACAAGTTTAAGTACTTACCGACCAACTTTGATCGAAAACATATTTTATTAATTTAATTTTTACCGACCAAAGTTGATCGGTTTAACTAAATTATGTTTTTTTATTAATTATTAAAATTTAAAAAAACCGACCAACTTTGGTCGGTAATTGAAAATATATATTTTTCTAAAATAATTAAAATTAAATATTACCGACCAACTATGGTTGGTAACCTCAACAGTGCAGGAAAAATACCGACTAAAGTTGGTCGGTAATGTTGAATTCTAGGAATTCAATGTTCATTAATCGACCAACTTTGGTCGGTATTTTGGAATAATTTTTTTTTATTAAAAACCGACCAACTTTGATCGATTTTTCTGCCAGCATACCAATACACCTAATAACAACAACAACAACAACAACAATAACACAACAACAACAACAACAACAACAACAACAACAACAACAACAACCAAAACATTCAATAAATACTTTAAAACTAACAAATTAAAGTTCAATTGAACATAAAAATCCAAAACCAAGTTAAAACTAATTACAACTAGTTTAAAACTGGTTCTATTTTGTCTAGTTCAAAGTATATAAAATCAAGGGGTATTTTTTACAACATCATCATCACCGTCTGATGAACTTTCATTTACAAGACGGTATAGAGAACGGTCCTGTGGAGGACGGGAAGAAAGATCACGGGGAAGACAGGAGGAACGATCACGAGCAGGACGGGAGGAACGATCACGTGGAGGTAGACCCTCTGGAGATGACTCACGAGATCGAGGCAACGGAAAAGCTCCACTAGATAGGAGAGTTCTGATCTGAGTTTGCATGCCAAGGAATTGAGCATCTCTAAGCCTTTCTCTTTCCTTGGCCGCTTCTAGCTCATATGTGAGCTTTGTCATTGTCTCCCGCATAGCGGAGAGGCTCTCCCTATAAGTTGCTTACCTTGCGAGGAAGTCCCTATTCCTCTCATTCCACACTTATAGCGATGGAAGTTTTTAGTAGGAAGCCTGTATACCTTCTCCCATTTTGGACCGCCAACAGACTCCAACCATATTCTTTCAGCATCCTCGTCTGAAGGTTTGGTTGGCTCACCAGATTCACCAGCTGGATGACTACGGATGAATTCCTCCACATTACTTTGGTAGCGACCCTATATTATTTTAAATTAAATCAATATTTCAAAATTTTTATAAAAGTAAATTATAATACTTAAAAAAAATTGAAAGCTTACATATGCAGTCGAGGTCCGGTCCTCGACCCACTTATCTTGATCCCCTCTTTCTTCTTCTTCACAATATGCGTCTCCTTAAATAGCTCATCAAGACTCATTGGACGCCCATACTTCTTTTCCTGAAAATAAATTAATTTAGTTAATAAAAAAAATAGATATACTTAGAAAAATAAAATAATTTAAGCAATTACGTACCAATCTTCTTTTTATTGTCCCTAGGCTGATCGCACCTCTAGTATGCAAGGAGCCTCCCTTCTCGGATGCGCGAGCTTTCTTTCCTTTTTCGCTCATCTCTAAGAACTCTGCGGTAAGCCATTGCCTTTGCAAATCATTCCACAAATTCTCAAGTAACTAGCCAGGCCTCTTGTTCTTCTTTCTAGCATCTGAGAAAGCATCCGCCAATCTCTTACGAGCTTTATGATGAAACTTTGCAGCCACTTCCACGCTATAGCGGTCTTTCCATACACACTTGCTCTGTATTTCAAAATTTAAATATTAGATGGAAACATCATAAATATAAATTATTAAATTGTTTAAAAAAATATTTATACCTTAAATTGATTGAAAATTTGCTCCTTCAGTGAGAATGGACAATCAGTCCAAGTCGTATAAGGGCCATCATAAAGCTTTCTGATGGCATTGGTGATTATCTTCGTAGTCTTATTACCCGGCCTGAACCTGTAATTTAACAATAAAAATACATTAATATCTTAGTAAAAATATTACAAATCAATAGACGGAAAAATAATGAATAACACTTACCCATCACCCTTAGGGACTATGATGATCCTGCCATATCGATCATAATGCACTACCTCATCATCACTATCCGAAGCATGTGTATCAGAGGCATGTGAAGACGGTGTAGGCGGGTCAGAGCTACTGCCTCGCAGGCGAAGGCCTGCAATAGATGGAGTCGATGATGAAGATGGTTGTGATCCCTGTGACTACGACATAGCTGGATGCGACCCAAGTGGATGCGATAATGCTGGCTGTGACCCGAGTGGCTGTGCATGGATGGATGCGATCCATGTGGCTGTGATATGTAGGGATGTGATCCATGTGGATGTGATGTAGATGGCTGCGATGCAGATGGCTGTGAGGTAGCTGGACTGTATGTCGGACGTATAGTCCTATGGCCCTGTGATGGAAGACCTGGTGTCTGAACGAAGGTGTATGGCTCGTGATGCTGTGGCAACTTAGTATAGCCGTGTGGTGGAGGATAAGACATAGGCATCTCTGAAAAGGGTGGACATGAGGGACTATTATTTTCTACCCTCCTCTTTCTCTTCCTACCCTTTTCTCGACCCTGAGAACTAGTAGGGTTATTGTTACCTTGACCCTTGCCTTCCATCTGCATGATATAATACATATTTAGATTGAAACATATAAGAAACTAGCTATAAAACAAGAGTGCTTTAAAAAACCAACTTTTTAATCCTCATCGACGTATTGTTCCTCGTCCGAGAATTCTTCGTCCTCACTTGTTTGAGCTTCATCAGTTGATTCTTCGTCCTCATTTTCTTTAATTGTTACTTCATTTATATCAAATTCTTCCAATATGCATTCAAGATGTTCCAAATTATTTTCTAACTGATCGTCCACTATTTGGTGAACATTAGAAATATCATTTTGATATGCAACATTTAACACATTCTCGACTTCCACCCTACCTACATGCTTAGTTTTTATTACAACCCACCAATCGGACTTATTCCGCCGCAATGGATAAGGAGCATAATACACTTGCCTAACGTTATGTGCAATTATGAAAGGATCATAGCGATCATACTCCCTCGTATGATTAACCTCAATTATGTTGTATTGGTTGTGTACTCTTGTACCTCTTGTTGGATTTGGGTCAAACCACTTGCATCTAAAGAGTATCAATTTCTTATATGGCCAACCTGTATATTCTAGTTGTAATATTTCTTTGACCACACCATAATAATCAATATCTCCAACTTGGTTGCCATCACCACCTTGAACCCACACC
>AWOL01S0017531.1:0-12138 GCA_000715115.1 Nicotiana otophora
TCGACCATCCCAGACCACAGCCACTATACCTACGGCAGAGTAAGGGGAATCACTATCACACAAAACAACAGTCCGAACCAGAAGAATAAAAGTTGCAACAACAGGCACACTAATATGGTAAATAAACTAGTACGAGGTAAGATGCCAACAATTTAACACACACAACAAAGAGAAACTGAAAAATGGGAGGTACCAACTCCCGCGAGCAGAATAGAAAATTCAAAGCAAGAACAATAGAACCTGAAGTCACCACGAGTGCCGAGAAAGGTGTTGTCCACAACAGCTATGATTTGGAAGTTCCCGCCCGTTTTGCCCGAGACTCGCCGGAAATAATTCAAGGTTCCTGAATCGTGAAGGCAAATTCAAGTTCATGGATACGCTCAACTTCTGATTTTGAACCCAGAATTGCAACTCTGATTCGTTGCGACGCTTTCTCAGCTGCTCGAATCGATTCAAACTAGTCCGCAATGTTCGCAATGTTCTTCAACTTAGCAGTCGCAAGAATTCGATCCATAACTTACGTTTTAGTAAAATTTATAACTTTTTTTTGTTATTTTACTATTGATTTATAAAATTATAGTTTTATTAATTTTTTTTATTGTTTTGCTAAATATTGTCGTAGTTTGATTTTAAAAATTTTGGTATAATATTCATGGACAAAATATTATTGACTGATTTAAAATTTGAACAATCTTAACGAAATTTCTAACTACGCCAGTGCTCATGGTGTCTAATGAGGTGGACTAAGAGATACTATATTGCTTGTTTCTGCAAACAAACAGGATCGTAGATTCAGGTTCAATGAATTTTGCCTAGCTGTTGATATCACCGATAAACTTAGCCTTCTTTCACTCTTAGACATCCACGCTTGTATATCCATAGTACGTGTGTCACTTCTTGAGAAAGTCCATGTTATGGGACTAGATTGCATGTCTTTTATATATTAGCATTTGTGTTTATTTCAAAGGAATGAATGCTACTCTGATCTGAATACAGAATAAGAGAGACGATGTTATTAGAGACTGAAATAAAACGTAGTTCAATGAATTTTCCAAGGGAAAATGGTCAAAAGGAGAGACTTCGAAGGAAGAGCTTCTTCCAAAGAAGCCAAAGAATTTTGCGATTTATCAACAACTTTGCTCTGAGCTTCTTCACCATCTTCTTCCCCTTCTTTATCACTATCTTTCACAAAGCTAGCTATTGAAGAGCTATTATTACCCTCAAAATACAAAAAAAATCACTATCTTTTTCTTTACACATTTTGAGGTAAAAAAATGAATTTAAATTCGACTTCCTCTTTTTTTAGTACTTGTCTTTATTATTTATCTTTGATCTCTACACTTATCATCACCAATTTATCCAACAGTCCACCATGAAACCCTCCTGATCAACCATGCATGCATACCTTCTACTTCGGAGAAGACGAATTTTCTTGTTGAAAAAATGGTGGTGCTAATGAAATAAATTAAGATTTCAGTTCAAAAAGATTGTGATAATTCTTTGTCTTTTCATTCTGCGTCGGCTTGTTGAGTGATGACGATGAGGAGGAGAAAAAGATGGTGAGGAAGCTCAGAGCAAGCTTGTTGATAGACTCCTTAATTCTTTGGCTTCTTGGAAGAAGAGCTTTCTTTCAAGTCTTTCCTTTTGGCCTTTCCCCATGTAAAATTCATATAACCATTTTTATTTTGGTCCCTAATGACACGTACTTTTCTGAAATATTTTATATATAACAAAAGAAATACCAATTGATCTACAGAACATTGCTCCGATGTAACGGAAAAAGGTCGTATGTATGTGTAACGACCTGGTCGGTCGTTTTGAGAATTTAAGTCTCGTCCGGCGGCATAAGACCCTGAGCAGCTTCGTATTATGTGTCTTGATTTGCGTGCATGGTTGAATTCAATTATCGGGTGATTCGAAGTGATTTGGGAAACTTAGTTCCTAAATGAGAACTTAAGTATTCTAGGACCGTAGTCGGAACTGTGTGAAAACAGATCCGGAATGGAATTCTGTCGACTCTGTTAGCTCCGTTGAGTGATTTTGAGCTTAGGAATGCGTTCGAAATGTGTTTTGAAGGTCTGTAGTAGATTTAGGGCTGAATTAGCGAAAGTTAGATTTTCGGCGATTTTGGCCCATAGTGAAAGTTTTGATATCGAGCTCGGAATAGATTTCCGAAAGTGGCTGTGGGTTCGGAGTGTCATTTGTGACCTGTATGCAAAATTTAAGGTCATTCGGACGTGGTTTGATAGGTTTCGGCATCGGTTGTAGGAATTTAAAGTTTCAAGTTCTTTAAGTTTGAATTGGAAGGTGATTCCTAATTTTAGCATTAGTTGATGTGATTTGAGGGCTCGACTAAGTTCGTATTGTATTTTAGGATTGGTTGGAATGTTTGGTTGAGGTCCCGGGGGGGCTCAGGTGAGTTTCGAGTGCTTAACGGATCAAAAGTTGAATTTGTGTTGCTGCTGAAGTTTTCAGGCATCTGTCATTTTCGCAGGTGCGTGAGCACACATGCGGGGAGGCAAGCGCAGAAGCGGAAAAATGAAAGATATCCAGGGGTCGCAAGTGCGAGGTGAATTCCGCATCTGCGATTCCCTCGGATGCGTTAGGGTCACGCAGGCACGGAGGAGATCGCAGAAGCGGGCAATAGTCCCCAGGCGCGCACTTGCAGGTGCGGCCATTTTTTCGCAGAAGCGGACCCAGCCCTCTTAAGTCATTTTCGTACATGCAAAGGAAATTCTGCAGGTACGGCGTCGCAGGTGCGACCCAAGGTCCGCAGATGCGGAATACCTGGGCAGAAAAGGGGCATATTCGAGGGTTTGAAGTTCACTTCATAAATTTGATTGAGAGCTCGGTAGAAGGCGAAATTTGGAGAAATTTTCGGAGAAAGTTTTTGGGTAATGATTTTTAACTCCCTTATAGTTATATTTCACTAATCTATGCTAGAATTTATCGTTTAAATTCAGATTTGGGGTAAAAAATTGAGAAAAGCTCTTAGGCGGAATTTTGGGGTTTTGATCGAGATTTTGGTGTCGTATTTTAGTAAATTCGATATGGTTAGACTCGTGAGTGAATGAGCTTTCGTATTCTATGACTTTTACCCGATTCCGAGACGTGGACTCGTGTCGACTTTTTAGGGCAAATTTCGGAATTTTTGTTAAAGTATTGATTTAATTAATGAGATGAGTCTATTATGATTGTAAATATGATATGTAATTGCTTTTGGCTAGATTTGGGCAATTCAGCGCCGGATATTCGTGGAAAGGGCACTCTTACGGATTGATTGAGCTTGACTCGAGGTAAGTATCTTGCCTAACCTTGTGTGGGGGAACTACCCCTTAGGATTTGAGTCATCTATGTTGATTGTAGTCTGTGTACGCGAGGTGACGAGTGCGTGCTCGAAATTATTTGTGGAAAGTTGGCCTTTTAGGGTTCTTATATCCTTATATTCACTGTGTATGATGTTGTTTTTGGTACGTTTGAATTCCTATTTGCTAGTTTCACATCTACATGCTTTGATTAGAGATAATTACTTTAGGATTCACTCTTACTGTCTATTTGACCCTTTTTCGACTTAACCAAAGATTTTACCTCTTCTATCGTCATGCTATATTTTTCATAACTGCTTATCTTTCATTGAAATCATTATTTTCTCATCCTAAAATTGTTTAGTCTTAATTGGAGTTATGATTATCTTCCGCTGCTTATCCTTACTTGAACTGTTAAATTTTTCTAGTAATTGCTCAACCTCAAAAGGAGTTTAGATAACCTATATCTTAGTTGACTTTCCATTTTTTGAAACTATTTGACTCGTGTTGGCTTCTTGTTGTTGACTTGAATATTGTGGAATTGTTGCTACATTTTTATTTTGTTTTCCTTTGTTAAGTTGTTCTCCTTGTGCCTAGCATTCTTTACTGTGGTTATTCCTTGTGAATGAGTTCTACCGTTCTTGTGATTTAAATGCTTGAGTTGATTTGCTCGTCGTACCTTGCATTTCTGTCATTGTTTCTTTTGTATTCGTTGTGGTGATGTACGAGGTTTCTGTTGTGTTATAGTTGTTATCTCTTTTGTTTGCGCTGCATATTTAAATTGGGACTACGGACGTATTCCGGGAGATCCCCCAGCACTGCATATTTAAATTGGGACCACAGACGTATTTCCGGAGATCCCCCAGCACTATATATTTATTTTGGGACTACGGACGTATTCCGGAAGATTCTCCAGCACTGCATATTTAAATTGGGACTACGGATGAATTTCGAAAGTTCCCTCAGCACTGCATATTTAAATTGGGACTACGGACGTATTCCGGGAGATCTCCCTGTCTTGCATAATTAATTCGGGACTACGGGACGGTATCCCGGTAGATTTCTCCTGTGGTTATATCTGTATTCGGAGCTGCTAATCTTCCATGCTTAGGTGTCACAGGGTGACTTATACTTGAAGGATTTGACTAATTTATTGGGGTTGTTGGTTGAGACCTGATGTGAAAACTGTTGCAACTGTTGAATTAATACTTGCCTTTAATGTATTGTGATTTCTGGATTTGGGTTGTATTTTTGTTCATTCTTCTGTGTCTTATTCTGGTGTTCCGATGTTACTTCCTGTTTTTCCTTCCTTATTGCAGTTGCTATGTCGTTAGTCATATTGCGGGGTCCTTAGATAGATGTCATGTTCTGTCATTCCTATGCTTATGCTTGTTCAGTTTATTAGACCAGTGGGTGTCTTGACTAGTCCTCGTCACTACTTCACCGAGGTTAGTCTTGATATTTACTGGGCACCATTGTGGTGTGCTCATACTACTCTTCTGTATATTGTTTTGTGCAGATCCAGGTAATTGTTCGTTAGCTAGCTGTGTGAACTGTTGTTGCGGAGACTCAAGGTAAACCTGCCGCTGCGTTCGCAAGCTTCGGAGTCACCTTTAACTCTTCCTTTTGCACTGTTTATTCTTATTTCTAGATAGTTGTATTTAAAAGTTTTCTAGCAAACACTCTATAGAGCTTATGACTTGTACTACCGGTTTTGAGAATTATAAGAGATTCTATTTAAATAATGTTGTTGTTTTAATTAATGTTAGGCTTATCTTCGGAGCATAGACACGTGGAAAACCAGATGAACTCCAGATAGACTTGGAGGCAAAGCAAGCTCGTAAGCAACCTCCCCAACTCGTCTCAACGCCTCAGATGGTCCTATGAACCTTGGGCTCAATTTTCCCTTCTTCCCGAACCTCATGATCTCCTTCATCGGCGAGACTTTCAAGAGAACCTTCTCGCCTACCATAAAAGATAAATCGCGCACCTTCTGATCCGCGTAACTCTTCTGTATGGACTGTGCTATGCGATGTCGCTCCATAATCAACTTTACCTTTTCCAAGGCATCCTTCACTAAATCGGTACCATATAGCTTAGCCTCGCCGGGCGCAAACCATCCGATGAGAGAACAACATCACCAAACATATAAAGCCTAAAATGAAGCCATCTCGATGTTGGACTGATAACTGTTATTGTAAGCAAACTCGGCCAAAGGCAAGAATCGATCCCACTGTCTTTCGAAGTCAATCACATATGCTCTGAGCATATCCTCCAAGATCTGAACCGTTCGCTCTGACTGCCCGTCGGTCTATGGATGAAAGGTTGTGCTGAGCTCTACCTGGGTCCCCAACTCACTTTGTACTGCCCTCCAGAAATGCGAAGTAAACTGAGGGCCTCTATCTGATATGATAGAAATGGGCACAATCTCCTGAATGTAAATCTGGGCCATCCTCTCTGAAAAGTACGTGGTCACAAGAGGAATGAAGTGCTGGCTTAGTCAACTTATCGACAATGACCCAAACTGCATCAAACTTCCGCAAGGTCTGCGGCAACCCAACTACGAAATCCATATTAATGCGCTCCCATTTCCACTCAGGTATAACCATCTCCTGGAGTAGGCCATCTGGCCTCTGGTGCCCGTACTTAACCTGCTGGCGATTAAGGTACCTCACTACATACTCAACTATATCCTTCTTCATCCGCCGCCACCAATAATGTTGTCTCGGGTCGTGATAGATCTTCGTAGCACCTGGATAAATAGAATACCGAGAATTGTGTGCCTCTTCTAGAATCTTTTCCCTCAATCCATCAACATTAGGGAAACGTAGATGACCCTGGAGTCACAGAACACCATCCTCACTGATAGTAACCTCTTTGGAACCACCTTGTAGTACCATTTCTCTGAGAACCAACAAGTATGAATCGTCGTACTAACGAGCCTTGATCTACTCGAATATCAAAAACTGGGTGACGACGCATGCAAGAACTCAGCTGGGCTCGGAAATATCAAACCTCACAAGTCTATTAGCTAAGGACTGAATGTCCAAAACTAGTGGCCTCTCCTCTGTTGAAATGAATGTAAAACTACCCATACTCTCCGCCTTTCAGCTCAAGCCATCCGGAACTACATTCGCCTTGCCCGGATGATAAAGGATGGTAATATCATAATCTTTTAGTAACTCAAGCCATATGCACTGCCTCAAATTGAGATCCCTCTACTTGAACAAATGTTACAAGCTACGATGATCGGTGTATACCTCACAGGACACCCCATAAAGATAATACCTCCACATCTTAAGAGCATGAACAATCGCGGCTAACTCTAAACTATGTATGGGGTAATTCATCTCGTGGAGCTTTAGCTGGCGTAAAGAATATGCAATAACTCACCTCTCCTACATCAATACACAACTCAAACCAACGCGTGAAGTGTCACAATACACAGTATACATCCCTGAACCAGAAGGCAACACTAACACCGGTGTTGAAGTCAATGTGGTCTTGAGCTTCTGAAAGCTCGCCTCACAATCATCAGACCATCGGAACAGGGATCCCTTCTGGGTCAATCTAGTCAAAGGTGCCGCAATAGATGAGAAGCCCTCCACAAACCGGCGATAATAGCCCGCTATCCTCAATAAGCTACTTATATCAGTCATCGTAGTAGGACGAGGCCAACTATGGACTGCCTCGATCTTCTTGGGATCTACCTTAATACCCTCGCTTGATACAACATGTCCTAAGAATGCCACAGAATCTAACCAGAACTCACACTTGGAGAACTTAGCATATAGCTTCTGTTCGCGCAAGGTCTGAAGCACCACTCTCAAATGCTGCTCGTGCTCCTCCATGCTATGCGAGTAGATCAAAATGTCATCAATGAAGATAATGACAAACTAATCAATATATGTCATGAACACCTGTTTCATCAAATCCATAAACGATGCCGGGGCGTTAGTCAAATCGAAGGACATCACTAGGAACTCATAATGGACATATCTAGTCTGGAAGGCCGTCTTCGGAACATCCGAATACCGAATCCTCAACTAATGGTACCTTGATCTCAAGTCGATCTTAGAGAACACCCTAGCACCCTGCATCTGATCAAACAAATCATCAACACGCGGTAACGGGTACTTGTTCTTAATGGTAACTTTGTTTAACTGGTGGTAATCAATGTATATTCGCATAGTCCCATCTTTCTTCTTCACAAATAATACCGGTGCACCCCAAGGCGACACACTCGGTTTGCCAAACCCCTTTACTAGCAACTCCTCAAGTTGTTACTTTAATTTCTTTAACTCTTTTGTAGCCATGTGGTATGGTGGAATAGAGATAGGTTGGGTACCTGAAGCCAAATCAAAACAAAAATCAATATCACAATCTGGTGGCATGCCTGGAAGATTAGAAGAAAACACATCGGAGAACTCCCAGACCGTGGGCACTGAATTAATTATCGGAGTTTCTATAATAATATCCCCAACATAAGCTAGATAAGCCAAACAACCCTTCTCGACCATGTGTCGAGCCTTCAAAAAAGAGATAACCTGGCTAGATGCGCTGACAGACGAACCTATCAACTCCAATCTTGGAAGCTCTGACATCGCCAAGATAACAGTCTTGGCATGGCAATCAAGGATGGCGTGATATGGGGACAACCAATCCATGCCCAGGATGACCTCAAAGTCGGTCATATCAAGAAATAGAAGATCCGCTATAGTATCATAACCACAGAAAGTAACAATGTAGGACCGGTAAATTCGATCCACAACAACAGAATTGCCCACTAGATTTGACATATAAACAGGAGTACCTAAGGAGTCACGAGTAATACCTAGAAAATGATCAAACAGAGATGAAACATATGAATACGTAGACCCTAGATAAAATAGTATCGAAGCATCCCTACCACAGACGAAATTAATACATGTGATCACGTCATCTGAGACCACTGCATCTGGTCTGACCAGAAAAGCATAGAATCTAGCTGGAGCGCTACCTAACTAGCCTCCACCTGTCTGGCCTCCATCTCTAGGACGGCCCCTACCCACCTTCCCTCCACCTATGGGCGGCCGGATGGCTGGTGTTGTAAACATAGGTTGATGACCCTGCTGTACTGCCTTGCCCTGAAGTCTGGGATAAAACCTCTTCTTATGGCCAGGATCCCCGCACTCGTAACAACCCCTCGAAACGTTGGACTGCTGACCTAATGTCTGACCCTGATGGCCTGAATATCCACTAGAGAAACCTTGAATAGTTGGTGGCCAGTAGGAACTCTCTGGCATGGCGCTGAAATAGAGCCGCACTGGAGCACCCCGAGGAGGCGGCAGTGTTGGATATATGGGCATGCTAGATTGACCCCTGCTCCCAGCCGAGGCACTACTGAACTCTCTGAAATATCAAAATTGCTTATCTCTCGTCGCCTTCTCTCGGCTCCGCTGACGGTCACCCTCGATCCTCCAAGATATCTCCATAACTAGCTCGTAAGAAGTCTCCATCTCAACCTGCTGGGCCATAGTGGCCTGGCTACCAGAGTGTAAACCTACAACAAACCTCTGCACTCTCTCTGCATCAGTCGAAAGTATCATAGGTGCATGGTGAGGCAACTCAGAGAATCTTGCCTCATAGTCGATCACTGACATCTGGACCTGCTGGAGCTGCTCAAACTAAAATTGCAACTCTTGCCTCTGAGAGGGTGGAATATATTTGTCCAAGAAGAGGTGTATGAACTGATCCCAGGTCATGGGAGGAGAACCTGCTGGTCTGCCGAGAAGATAAGACTGCTACCATCTATGGGCCCTACCCTCCAGCTGAAAGGTGGTAAAGTCCACCCCGTGGGACTCCAATATCCTTATATTGTGCAGTTTGTCCCTGCACCGATCAATAAATTCTTGGGGGTCCTTACGTTGCTCATCTCCAAAGACAGGAGAATGAAGCCTGGTCCATCTATCTAATAGCTTTTGCGGATCTCCGGCCGCAGCTGGTCTAGGCTCAGGTATAGCTGCTGCAACTGGCGGAGCTCCGCCCACGGGTAGTGCGCCCAGGGTCTGATATACGGCAGTTGTATACCCTGAAGCCTGAACGGTAGGGGTCTGTGCTCCCCCTCCCACCTGAGATGTGGCTGGGTCTGCTGGAAATAAACCAGCCTGAGTCATAGAATCTATGAACCGCAGCATACGGCCCATGACCTCGTGGAATCCTGGCGCGGACATAAAATCTGCTGGGGCTAGCTCCGCTGCAGGCGCCTCGCCTTGCTCCTCAATAATAGGATCCTCCACTGGATCCACTAGTGGCATAACTGGAGCAACTCTAGGACGCCCTTGTCCTCTACCACGAGCTGGGGCCCTCCCTTGGCCTCTAGCAATATGGGGAGCTACTAGTAGAATATACAAGACCTGGTATCACAAGTGTTTGAGCTACTAGTAGAATATACAAAATACTAAACTACTGTCTAAATGGAGTAGACAGAAAAATAAAAACAAAAGATAGACTCCAGGTGCTGCAGGATGGACTCGAAAAGAAGCTCACCACGAAGTCTCAAAGTATCAGGGGTGTACACTGGGATAACTACCAGATGCACCTGCCTCAGAACCTGCACGATTAGTGCAGAAGTATAGCGTGAGTACATAAACGATATGTACCCAGTAATTATCTAGTCTAACCTCGAAGAAGTAGTGACGAGGGGTCGACATCGACACTTACTTTGGGGCAAACAATAAGATACAGGATTTTCAAATAAGCACGGATTATGTAAATAATAAATACAACTCAGTAACAAGTAGTGAATAATAATTCTTTCACTAATAATAAATTCCAAGTCAAATTTTGTCATTTCAATAATTATAACCGCTTAAGCAACAAAATAATATCAAGTAATATTAGGCTCCGAGTATTATCACGCACGATTTATGCCGAGGTCGTACAGCCCGATACAAAATATATATACTGTGTGCACTGCCGAGGGTCGAACGGTACGAATCATTGATGCATCTATTAACCTGCCGAGGCGAACGGCCCGCTCCCATGGATTTATCAAAGTTATTCTAAAATTCTTCAATTCTTCCCAAACATACGAAATCCAAATTGGAGACTTTAAATCTTAAAATCCTTAATCTCAGCTCTATTTAAGACAATTAATATGCATAATCAACATAACGACGCAAACAAGGCATGATGTAAATCTAAGACTACCTGGACATCATATGGAATTTAGCTACGCACGGACTCTCGTCACCTAGTGCGTACATAGCTCCCCACAAAGGTAATTCACAACAAATACACCTAAGGGGATGAGTTCCCTCTTACAAGGTTAGGCAAGAGACTTACCTCGTTCTCAAGCTCATTTCCGATCCACAAATAAGCTTTAAATCCTCAACTCGGTGCCAAACGACCCGAAACTAGTCAAATGTTATATAAATTAATCAATGCATGTCCAAAAGTTTACAATTTAACTATTAGAGTAATTACCCAACACAAATTGAAATTTTTCTAAAAATTCAACCCCGAGCCCACATGTTCGGATTCTAAAATGTTTTGAAGATAAATGTTACCCATAACCTCACGAACTCAAATATATAATTTTCACTCAAACCCACGACCATATTTGTGGCTAAATTCCATTTCTATCAAAACCTAGGTTTGTTCATCTAAACCCATACTTTTCACAACTTTATATGTTAAAATCTACCCATAATCTATGTATTTAACTTACATTGGATAGAAATTACTTATCTCCAATAGCTAGGTGAAAAACCCTCTCTAAGAAGCTACAAAATCGTCCAAGAAATGAAAGAAATTAGTCAAAAATGGCCCCTAAATCCTTTATTAAATGAACCTCACTACCTCCAGCATTTTTGCATCTGCGGCCCACGTCTGGTCGCCCCGCTTCGCACCTACGTCCTTTCCCTCGCAGAAGCAAGGCCACTTCTGCGGAACCCTTACCGCTTCTGCGGGCCACAGTCAGCTCGCCCAAAACCGCTTCTGCGACCACACGTTCGCACCTGCGAGCTTGCATCTGCGGCCAAATGCTCGCATGTGCGGGCACACCAGAACTGGTGCACCAGCAACCCCTTTCAAGCTCTAACTCGATCCGTGCATCGTTCGCATAGCACCCGAGACCCCGAGGCCTCGTCCAAACATACCAACAAGTTTGTAAACATGAGACAGACTTTCTCGAACCCTCGAAACACGGAAAATAACACCAAAACTAAGAATCACACCCCAAACCAAATTGAATCAACTTATGAACTTCAAGTTCTTCCAACTTGCTCCGAATGCGCCGAATCATACCTAAATTACTCGGAATGGTACCAAAATTTAAGTACAATTCTTAAATCACCATACAGAACTATTCTCAAGCTCGAAATCTCAAACAGATCTTGATAACACCAAAACCTAGTTCAATCCAAATTTAAAGAACTTTAAAAACTTCAATGTGCCAACTTTCAACTTTAGGCGCTAAAACGTTCTCGGGTGATCTAAAATCCGATCTGAATATATACCCAAGTCCAAATCATCATATGAACCTATTGGGACCATTAAATCCCGGTTCCGAGGTCATTTACAAGAAATATAGACCAAAGTCAAACTTACCCCTTTAAAGCCAATACTAAGGAACTAAGTCTTCCGATTTCAACCTGAACTCTTCCAAATCCAGAACTAACCATCCCCGCAAGTCATAAAACAGTAAAAGCGCCTACGAGGAGTCTTATTTAAGGAAATGGAGATCTAGAAAGCAAAACTACAGGTCGAGTAGTTACAACAAGACCAACCAATCTAACAAGAACATCCTAAAGTACTAGGGTAGCAATAACCCCCCTCCCCCCCCCCCCCC
>AWOL01S0017531.1:12707-28818 GCA_000715115.1 Nicotiana otophora
GGACCTGAGTTGGTCTAACTCGCTCACCCTAATTAAAAACTTGCTCCTCAATCGGAACTACCAGTAGTTCCTAGTTCCATATTGGCTGCCTTAGCAGGGGATCTAAGTGCAGCTCAGGCTTCATCCTTGCCTTTGCCTTGGACACGGCTTCTCACGACCCTATCCTAAGGTGTTGGTGCATGTCCAACTACTCCTGATGAATGTGTTCTCACTATCTGTAAGAGAATAGAAAGGCAAGGATTCAAACTTCGGATCAATAAAGTCGCACGATAAAAAATAAAATAAGGAAAGTTTCCTATCATCCTGTTGCCTCTCGTGGATAAGTGCAAATGTCTCCATACAAATCCATAAGATTCTACTAGACCTGCTCGTGAGACCTACATACCCTAGGACTCTAATATCAACTGTCACAACCCAAAATCTTACCTTGATGTCGTGATGGAGCCTAGCCCTACTTGCTAAATAAGACAACTCATAATACACAAATAAAGTTTATTTTTGTTAATTAACAATGACATATCATAAATAAAGAAAGTAAAATCCAAAACCGTAACAGTATCTTACATAGTCATAACACGGCCTAAACACGGTCAATACAGTGCAACCCACAAGACTAGGTTCCATAAGTACATGAGCAAACTACATAAATAGAACAAGTATGAATACATAATAAGTTGTCCGAGATATAAATAGACAGGAAATAATAAAGGAACAGGGACTCAAGAAATACGAAATAAATCCATGACGTGCAGCTCACCCTAAGTCCTCGTATGGTCACCTAAGCTCAATCGGGAAGCTCTGCTAGGACCGATACTAGAATTTACACAAAATGATGTGTAGAAGCATAGTATGAGTACACCACAGTCGGTACATAGTAAGTATAACCTTGCAGAAGTGGTGGTGAGGTTAGATGCATCCGAATACTTACAACAGCAGATATTAATAACTGAATTTAGAACTGAAATAATAGATAACCTCATGAATAAAAAGAATCAAAGATATCAGCAGTTGAAAGATGTTAAGCATGCTTTTCTAATACAAGAAATAATCATAATGATACCCATATATAGTATTGAAAGAAGCATGCTCAAATAATGGAGTCAGGGCTCCCAACTAGCATATAAAGATAGCATGCAACAATTAGTAGTTAAATGAATACTCCTGAATGAATCAAGAATATGAATGAATGCTCAATCTAGTACAAGATCCATGTATCCTGATACACAATCCATGTATCACCAAAACCTAATACAAAATTCATGTATCGACCTGGTACAAAATCCATGTATCGACCTAGTACAAAATCCATGTATCAACCACACTCACAAGACCCAAAGTAACATGGGTAATCACTTGCCTCTGGAGGGATGGATCCAAATCCAAGCGCAAAGAGGAGCATAATAGTATCACTCATAAATTAACATTTGATCATCATGTCATGTGTGCCATAATTGTATCTCATCTGCACGCTTTACCTTTCGTGCCAAAATCCTCAATCTAAATCAAGTATTCTTATTTAAAATGTATGTATATTCTCAAGAATTACATATAAAAGGAGCACAAGGCTTAATAAAAAACATATGGATATGTGCTCATGGAATATTTATGTGACTATAAATAATTTAAGCAATTCAACATATCAAGAATAACTTCTCATGCCCTCGTAAACAATCATAAACCTAGGCATAATTTCAAACATGAATAAGAGAGCAAGCGTAGTCACATAAGTCAAATAAATCATGAAACAATAAGCAAGTAGTCAAAATAAGGCATATAAATTCTACCCCGATCATGATATAATCTCGGTAAGTGTATATAACGCTCGCCACCACGTATATACGCCACCCCCAATACCTTAAACACATAGTAATCAAGTTAAATCCTAGGGGTTTCCATCTTAACAAGGTTAGCCAAGAGACTTACCTCCGTCCGGGAAGCTAAAAATCACCAAAGATGCCAAATCCTCAAAATTCCAACTTCAAATGCCTCGAATCTAATTAAATACAACTCAATAATGTCAAATAAAGCCATAGAAATCGAATCCAAATGATAAATATTGAATCTTTAATCAAGTACACAAAGTCATCCAAAAAGTCAACCCGGGCCCGCTTCCTGAAACCCGGAAAAACTCACAAATCCTGAATACTCATTCCAATACGAGTCCAAATATATAAGTTTTGTCCAAAACCGACTCTAAATCGGGGTTCAAATCTCAATTATTCACTTTCCAAAAGTTTTGCCAAAAACCCTCCAAATTTAACCTTTAAATACAAGTTTTTAGGTATATAAATCCATGGAAAAACATGATATAAAGTCATATCCAAGTGTAAATTGCTTACTTCCAAATATGTAGTGAATTTGTTCTTCACAATCTCACTCTCGAAGTCTAGGGCTCAAAATATAATAAAGTGGGTAAAATTCCCGAAATTCCAACTTAAGTATTCTGCCCAGGTATATACATCACGATCATGGGACCTACATCGTGATCGTGAAGGCAAAACTCTGCCCAGCTGAAACCTCCGCTTCACGAATATGAAGGTAGCCCGTGAACACGACACCTCCTCATCTATTCTTATGCGAACGAGGTGGCCACCCCGCGAACGCGAAGGCATCCCACCTCCCTGGCAACAAGCTTCCACGATTGCGCTCCTCCCACGCGAACGCAAAGCACTGGACCTCGTCACTCCTCGAACGCATCGCTAATCCCCCGAACACGTATAGTTAAAATTGTCAGCCAGCCTCTTCCACACCGCAAACATATAATACCCTATGTGCTGGCAATGAAGCACCTCTGCACCAGAAAACTAGCAATCCAAAACAAGGGAGAAATAGTCTGAAACCATCCCAAAACATACCCGGAACCCCCTCCAATCATGCAAACAAGTTTCAATACCTTATCAAAACTTGTCCAAGGGCTTGAAACACCACGAATAACATCAAAATCAAAAATCGCCTATCAAAATCACTCTCCTAAATTCAAGAACTTTTAACTTCCAACCAAGCATTTGATTCAAGCCTAACCAATCTGGATTCTAGCCAAACATTGCACATAAGTTTCAAATAATATAAAAAAACCTATACCAAGTTTCGTAACAATAATCTGACTTCGATATCATTAAATTCAACCCTCGATCAAACCTATGGAGACTCCAATCCTAATTGTCAACCTTCGGCAAATAGAGCCAAAACACCCTAGGAATCTCCAAATCTAATTTTGAATATATGCCTTAGTAGAAAATTACCATACAGGCCTATTGAACCATCAAAATACTAATCTGAGGTTGTTTACATAAAAGTCAAAACTTGGTCAACTCTTACAACTTAAGCTTCCAAAATGAGACTAAGTGTCTCAATTCATTCTCAAACCTTCTTGAATCCAAACTAATCACCCCCGCAAGTTACAAAACCACAAACACACATACGGAAAGCACCAAATAGGAGAATGGGATTCAACTACATAAAATAACCAGCCGGGTCATTATATCCTAACTTTCTGGCAAGAAACATTCCAGAATATAGGCAAATAGTTCCTTATTCCTTGACTCCTCAATTGGCTCGGATGACTATATTTTCATATCATTATCCAAATACAATATGAAAAAATGCTTGGAGTGAAATCTAATACACTCAAATATATAAGCTTCAGAACGTTCAAAATCATCAACACCAATGACACTAAAGTCAACTAGATTTGTATATTCAATGTCCTTGGTTGACTCTAGCATCACTTCTTTAACATCGGCATCATCATATTCTAGTTTGTTAGGTTTCCGGAATTCTACTCTTAACTCCTCTATCATAGTGTCAACTGCTGTTTTTTATTCATACCGTTCTCGGCTATTATCCACAATATTAGCTTGTTGGATATTAAAAACTTCCACTAATTGACGTACTTGAGCTTCTAAGTTGTGAATAGCTGCCTATTTCCTTTATATCTACAATTCTGTCTCATTATTTTGTTCCACAAGGCACATTAACATATTCGTGTCTCCTTTAGATCAGTATCCTATGGTTCTTTATTCCTATTAACTTCACAAGAAAAAGTAGAACAATCATAATACGGGTTTTGGGGGAAGATAAGAAATACAAGCACAATCATAAAAGTATCCATCTTGACCACTACACACATCACATATTCCACACATAAGATTGAGTTACATAACTCGCCGAGTTTATTTTGATAATTTTGACACGAATAGTTTCCTCCACAATATACATAAAGAAGAACAAAATTAGAACTACCAATATCTAAACCCTCATAATTCCAAGATGTTGTATTTTTCATATCATAGATATAATTAAATAAATAAAATGAAATAAAATAAATATTCAAACTTGAATCCTCATAATATTTACATCAATAACTAAATTGTTAGTGCTCCAACAACGACGACAAAATTTGATCACACCCAACTCTAGTCCTAAAAATGATAAGTGGTTGTTGCAAATATAATCCAGTCTAAGAATCCAGAGTCGAATCTTACAAAGAACTAAGGTTTAGCTATAACTGTTCACTATTACTAAGAAGACAAGTTTGAATAAATTCTGGAGTATAAATATTAAGATTCTTAAGTCTAACTAATTAACTTACAAAATAAAATAGTAAATTATGAACTAAAGATACTAAGGTTAGAGACAATATTAAAAGTTCAAGAGTTTTGATTTTTCTAATTATTGGAATACTTTCCGCTACGTCTTCTATAATTTTGCCTAATTATTCTATAATCATGAGTGCTTTAGTTGCCGTAATTCTCTCCCAAGCAACTACAATAATTTACTAGACATATTCTCCCGAATTACACAAGCTGGCACTATCTTACCACTCCCGATGACCACATCAAGGCTTTGTTATTCCTAAACTCATCTTTAAACCCGTCGTATTGATTTCTCACATATGTTAGGAGTGACGTTGTTCAACAATCACCTAAATATATAGTATTTTCCAAGCAATACATCATAAATAAGCACAGTCAATTGATGGTCATTCAATCAACTAAAATAAACACATAGTTAAACAAGTAGAGAAATTCAAAGGCTAAATTATATTAAAATGTAACAAGAATTCATCCTATGGAAGATTTTATCAAAACCCTAAATAAGAAATTAGCTACTCGTAATAGTATGTAGAAATACAATACTAAAATTCATAACCAACAATAGAAAATAGGAAAAAGAAAGAGAAAATTCGTAATTGAATCTTCCTCCTTGCTCCTGGCATATCTTGCCTCCAAAGGTATTGTCTAATCCTAAAGTAGTGTCTCCCCCATCAAAAGTTGTATAAAAATCATGGTTAGAGTATATTTATTTGACCTAGGGAGGGTGGAGGATCGTCCAATCAATCCAAAATCGGATAGAAAAACTGGAGGGTGCGTCAACTTTTGCGTAGCACGTGACCATAGATGACCTCCCAGCTCTTTTAATTTTTGTTCCTCAAAGCAAGTCGTGCCTTTTCCATACTTCACTGTTTTGCACCACGGTTGACTCCTATTGCACCATGTGTTTCTTCTTTTACTCTACTTTCATCCAAACTCGTTCATGCATACAAGAAACACATAATAAGTATATTTCACTTCAAAGACTATGTAATCTCCCTTAAATCACAACAAATAAGATGTAAACACACTCAAAAACATGCATTTTTAGTCATTTATCATATATATATAGAGAGAGAGAGAGAGACTTTGTTGATGAACGTATAAAAGATTAAGCCGAAAGCAATGAGTGCAGTTTAATCCATAAAATCCATCACAAATCTATCTTTATTGGCATATGTTGGTCTAATCTTGTCCTTATATTTCACATATGAGTAAAGTTGAAGTACTTGTATGCTTCACAAAGAGGCGACTGAAAAGTTAATTAGACAACACCATCGTTGTGAATTATCAATTAACTACTGATCGGTGAGGTTAGAATCAGGTTTAATTGAATGCTAACGTACTTTTACTATATTGAACTACGTATGTCAAATACTCATTTTAGTTTGAGGAGAAACAATCCGTTGTGAACTTCTAATTGTGTCCGATAATTTTACTATAATTGACTGGAAATCTGAACCAATTAGACTTGTAATAAAATTAACTTAACCCCAATGCCAAGCTCAGTCGTCAATTAATTATATGGTGATGAATATGTTTCTTTTGGTCAAGTTCAAGGCAACCGATCCACCCCTAATTCACACTCAACAATGAGTGGAAGAGGTCGTTAGAAGAATAGTAGTCAACTATGAGTCGGGGTCGATTTCCTCAGGGAGCTAACAGAGTGTATACTTGATGCGTGAAGACGGAACATCTTAAATACACTTCTAAACAAGTTTGTGTTGAAAATTACTTCTATAAACTACACTATCAATCAATTAGAGAAATAAAACTAGAAATTGACTAATTATTTTTGGTTGTTTTCAAATAGGTAAAAAGCCTAGGGATGTAACCTTCGCCTAGGTGTTCGCCCAATGCGTTAATTACTTTAACACTTGTTTTATTGATCGAGGTATATTATGGCTCTCAACTCTAAGTTATTTACTCAATACCTCTCGGTCATAGAGTGATTTTGCCCAATCTGGCTTTCTCAAGCCCAAATGGCTATCAAGCTAAATAGTTGATATGAGCTCAAGTCGTGTTTTCCCTATCTCTAGTTTGAACCCTTTAATTAGGCTAGTCAAATCCTTAACTAGCCTAATTTCTTATTAGCCAAGTTTTCCTAGACTAGGTCCCTCTTTCTCAAGTAAAAACCAAGTCAAAAATACATGAATCAATGTTTGTAATAATTAATTCTAAAATTAAAACATGAACAAGTCTAAATAACAAACACCCAATAAAAAATAAGCATTAAATTAAATACCAATAAGATTTACACACTAGGGTTGGGTCACAACCCTAGTAAATGTCTAGCAACTCATAGTAGAAAATGAAGAAAATAAAGAAGAAATACTAATTAAATCCATAATATAAATTAAAATGATAAACCGTGATGTTTTTGTCCCAAAATGATCACAAATTACCCAAAATGGTAAACTACAACGGCTACAGCTAAGAAAACTTCAAAATTTGACCTAAAATGTGATTCCCGTCTATTTATAGTGGCTCAAAATTTGGTAACAAAAATGCCCCTCGGGAGGTCCTCGCCGCACAATTCTATGTGCGGTTTGCACATTGCTTGAGCCTGCAGGGGGATTGATTCTACAGCCGTACAATTTGATGTGCAGCTTTACTTCAACTTCTGCGACCGTACAATTCATGTGCGGTCCGCACTTTAGGCAAAGCTTCAGTCTTGGTCATTTTGCACTCTCTAAATTTTTTGAACTCTTGTCAGTGCGACCATGATCTGCGTCCGCACATATTGTGTGTGGTCCGCTCTTCTTCTTCAATTACTTATGGGCTTCTACGTCAGATCTACAGCCGCAGAGAGAATTCTGCGGTCTGCACTTGCTTGTGCGGCCGCATAAATACTTCTGTGAACCGCACTTCTGGTCTGTTGCACCCCTTCTTGCCTTGTGAGTCGGAACACTCCATTTTGAGTTGGATTCCGTCATTTGAGACCACATTTCTAACAGTCCTGCAATTTGCATACTTTTATTAGTTTTTGAAACATAAATCAATACTTTCGGATGAAAACAAAAGTAAAAAGGTAATAATAATGGTCAAAATCCACACTTATCAACTCCCCCAAACTTAAGTTTTTTCTTGTCCTCAAGCAAATAGATTAGTTCCCACCTCCTCAGAGTGAAAGGCCATTACAGCGAGTCAATGGTGAGCCACTCATACTGAGTTGGGACCAATAATTACCCACACTACTCGTGTATTATCAACAAGGTGACAAGTCAAATATCATGCACATATAGTTCTAATGTGACATTGAGCTTCAAGAATTGACTTTACTTATCAAGGACTCTTGTTATATCATATAGATCATGGTGGACTCCAAACTCTTCCTCCTCTACCTTCCATTTGCCGAGCTCACTTCAAAAGTTAGCACTCAATCTTAAGATTCATGAAAGGTTCACTCTTCTCTCACAAGAGAATATCACAAGTACAGCTTCAAGTACCATAGGCTTGCTCCTCATGTAGATCACCACTAATGTAAGCTCACTCGCTTCGAAATCAAGTAGGATTTCTTTCGGGTTGTAATGAAGGCTTTTGGATTGGGGTAGCATATCATATGGGTAAGTGGTTACACCTTTTCTTAAACACTCCATATTTTCATTTCTTGGCTCACGAGTACCAATTCTTAGAGGCATTTTCTTTTTATTGAGGGCTAGAGAGACTTGACATCACTCTTTCTTGTTCATTTTCTTCTTCTTCTCCCTTGATGCTTATGTTAGGCCTCATTACCTCTTTTTGAATCCATCAACCCTTCCACTTATTCTCTTTTTTGCATTTTTCTTTTTGTTCTTTTTCTTTTCTTGCCTTCTCTTTTCATAGAGATCATTTTTTTCTCTTTTTTGTGCCTTGATGCCTCTTTCAAATTCCTCAACTCTCCCCCCAAACTTATTCCTTAAGCCACTTATTTCACAAGAGTGTTAAGGAAGGTCCGGGTTCCAAGAGAGGATCACGACAAAATAGGTAAATGCTTATAACATGGTTATCAAATGAGAAAGGCTAGAGGCTCGAAGGGTGTCGACTAGGGATAACGATGTTGATTGGCAATATAAAGCTCAAACGGGCCAAGGAAAGCCTATAATCATTTCTCAAACCAAGAAAAACTTAGAATTTTTCCTTGAAGCACATTCGGGGCAAGTTCTACACCATTCGCATGAATACTTGGACTAGCAACAAATCACCTCGCCCCTCACGCAACTAGACCGTAAAAAGAGGATAGAGTCGAGAGCCTACAACAACCACACTCAAGTTAAAGAACACTATGGTCCAATAAACCACTCGATGATTACCAAAGTAAACCCAAGAGTCTCAAAGTCATTAACTAGAGCTTTTTGCTTTCAAAAACCTTATTTTAAACCATAAGCACATAGTTAAGTGTGTTGGTACCAAATAAAACATGAGTAACTCTTTTTCTAGAATGACTTGATTAGGCCTTTTATTAATTACTAATACTATTACTATTACTTAAACACAAAAACAGACTCATTCCCTTAAGAAGGTTGTCATGCCATCCATCGTTGGGATGAGTAACTCGGTTCACACAAAAATTACCTTTGGAAAGAACCGTGGCATTAAGTAAACCAAAGGATTATTATCTACAAAAACATAAAAAGAAGCTATTAACAAAGCAAGAACTAAAGTGGAAAAATAAAGAAGCTAATGAACAATAACTACTAAAGATAGATAAACTACAAATAATAAAAGGAACATAATCATCCAATTATTACAGTCCAATTGTATCCAAAATGTGTCAATGTCAAATCAAATAAACTCCACTCCCCAAATAAAAGTAAGCATTGTCCCCAATGCTTAGCAAAATAAGAGTGACATCTCAGTGTCCCCAGCAACATCATCTCTTGTTGGTTCAGCTAATTGTATCTCATCATCATCATATCAGGGCTTGGCGGGAGTGGTAAACATCGCATGCATTACCTCAGCAGTGTCGGTAGCAAGGTTTGGCTCCTCAGACTAGCTAACTGGTGCAACTGGTGCAACTGGTGCAGATGGTGCCAATGGATCTGGGACGGACCGGTGCGAGTCAAGTAGTATATCAAAAGGTAGATCCCATCTATCGCAAGTCTGGTAACCTCCTTCTTGAGCTTGTCAGCCGATTTCTTGCTTGCCTGGGACTTCCTCATCTTCTTCACCTCTTTGGCCAATTCCTCAATAATTTACCCATGTTGTACCAGAGTGTCCACGATCATCTTTTGGTCGTCCAGAATCTTCTTCAACTTTTCATCAAGATCAGAGGAGACCAATTGTGCCTGTGTAGATGATTGCGCTGCAACAGTACTTGATATGTCATACGACTTTGAAGTAGTTGTCTGTATCCAGTTGTTGAGACTCGCCAATATCTAGGAGACTCATAGAGTAAATAATGGAGCTGTAGTTATGGGCACTGGCCTCGGAGCTGGAGTAGGGGCTGCCCTGGGGGCTGTGGTAGGATTTGAAGGTGGTGGTGGAGGCATAGCAGCAGCACTAGAAGAGAGCTCAGCAGAGGTAGATGGAATGTCAGCTGTCTCAGTAACTACCACTGCCAGCTCATCAGACTGGCATGTGGTGGTAGAAGATTGAGCTCTCTTCATCGGGTTGGTCGCATCCATCAAAGAATACCAATAAAATAGCTTCTTCAGCTTCACCTTAGTGTCATATGATCTTGGATCTACGTTTGCATCAGTAAGGTACTCTATGATAGTGTTGGGATAAGGGTAGGCTGAGCTAGTCTGATGTGCTACCAATGAAATATTGACCAGAATCATAGCACCCACATTAATTTCGTACTCGTCCATGATAGAAGCCGCAAGAATAGCCCGAGGAAGAGGTGTATAGGTCTCATTCTGGCATGGATCAAGTCTGCGGCAAACAAAGGTCTGTCATCCCTTCACCTCGAAGCTCAATGTGTTCCGCTGAATGGGAACCCCAACAGTGATCCATAGTGGCGGTGGCCCTGGTGGTGCTAAGATATCTGCCAGCCAAGGTCGGACTTCTTATTTCATTTCACATTTATCTAGATACTCATTCGGCTCTAAGTCCTCAAACCCCAATTACGCGTTTAGTGTGTGCTGATCAAATTGTGTACTTTAGTCACCTTCGTCCCCTTCTTTATGTGAGAGACATTTGCGTAGAACTCTCATACGAGGTACTCCTTGTCATTCTCAACTCTCTCATTAAACCACATCCAACCCTTTCGTGCTCTGAAATGCCTCAACACCGCCGGGTTGTATTTATCCAAATCCTTCAATAGAAAATGTCGCTCAAGTGTTAAGGATCTCACCGGCCACCATATACGGAAATCAGTGAAGTCAACCAAGCTGACGAACCTATCCTCCCATATCTCCTTTTTATTCAATCTCTCCACACCCGTGGATGTACCATCTCTCCCTTTACCATTATCGGGGATATTATGTACAGTCGGTGCCTCTGTGTCTGGGGCAGCCATTGACTCAAAGGTCTAGCTAGCACTTTCCGACCCCACGAAAGTGTTGTGAAATGAAGAGGCCTCATCCAGGAGTTGGAATCGCCCCTGTGGCCTAGATTGTGTGGCCGTCTGCTCCTCCTGAATAGAGGCTGAGTTTCCCTCTGAAGCTTCCCTAGACGGGACATAGGAACTAAACTTGGATAGGTCTGCACCTCTCCCTCTGCCTGATGTGGCTTTCTTTCTGATGGTTTTGGACTGGCCAAGGGGCAAGGTACCTCTACCTCGACCCCTAAAAGATTCACCTCTTCCTTTTGTAGTGTCGTCGTGGCCTCGTGATTGAATCATTGTCTGTATCAAAGCAAAGAATATTCTTAGTTGCAAGTCATCATTTAACATATTCGAGTCTAGTGTAGGCAGGGGAGAACAATGTGGACACGGTGGGATTATGAAAAAAACAACAAGATGCTGAAAATGTGGTCTGCGGTCCACAGATTTCTAATGCGCGGGCGCAGACTGGAAGTGCATACTGCACAATTACAAGTGCGGCCACACTTTTATCAAAACACATCAGAGGCTCAGAAGCTCCTCTCTGAAGACAGTGTGGAGGCTGTTTTGCGGCCGCAAAAGAAATCTGTGGTCCGCACAATTTCAATTGTGACCTCTCTAAGATTTCTGCGGTCCGCACAATTAAAGTACGGCCGGGATGCACTTGCTTCACTACGCCACCCAAAACTCCTAATATGCGAACCGCACAAATTCAAGTGCGGCTACAGATTTCAAAAACTACGCACAAGCAATCTTTTCTACTTACATTTTTCAATTACTTGCACAAATACACATGGCAGCATGATATAAACATGAAATCCCATTAACCCAACCCATGATAGCATGTTTTATCAACTACCTAGTTTAGATCTACCCCACATGGACATATAGATGAACTATAATAACAGATGGCCTAAAAAGAAACTAAAATTTTAAAAATTAAACTAACACAAAAATGTAGCATGAAATGAAGCATACCAGATAGAGTGAGTGCACTAGGTATGGCAGAGAATGCCCTCCTACTGTGGCACACAGAAATGGGCGGTCCGCAAAAATAAAGTGTGGTACACAGATCTTTGAACACTTAGCCATTTTGTTTTAGTTCACCCTTCTTGCAAGTCACACTCAACCCTGTAGCACACTTCAAATCAAGTTAGAACACAAATAATACCTAACTACAAAATAAATCAAAAAAAGAACATGGGTTGCCTCCCAAGAAGTGCCTGATTTAACGTCGAGGCACGACGCAGAATACCCTCAAGTGAAGTAACTAACTGCCACCATGTGGCTATCTCCAACTTGTCCAAGTAGTGCTTCACCCGATGACCATTGACTCGGAATACTTCATTGTTTTTGTTCTTCAAGTGTTCTTCAAGTCTAATGCACCAAAAGGTGTCACACCAACAATTTCAAATAGACTACTCCACTTGGATTTTAGCTTCCCAGGAAATATTATCAACCTTGAGTTAACAACAATACAAGATCGCCCACCTTGAACTCGTTGTTCCAAATGTATTTTTCATGAAGGTATTTCATTTTTTCTTTCTTCAAGGATGAACTTGCATATGCATGGTACCGAGACTCATCCAATTAATTCAAATGTGCAACCCTCAAGTTAGCGGCTACATCCCAATCAAGATTCAACATCTTTAGAGCCCACATTGACTTGTGCTCTTGTTCCACCAGAAGATGAAAATCTATCCCAAACACCAACCGGTATGGAGACATTCCGATAGGTATTTTGTAAGCCGTCCAATAAGCCCATAACGCATCAACAAGCTTCTTGGAACAATTCGTCCGATTAGCATTCACCATTTTAGACAAGATACTCTTTATCTCCTAGTTGGAGACTTCCACTTTCCCACTAGCTTATGGGTGATAGGGAGTCATGACCTTGTGAGTAACACCATACTTACTAAGTAAAGTGTCAAAATATTTATTGCAAAAGTGTAACCCCCCTTCGCTTATGATTGCATGTAAAGTATCAAATCTTGTGAAAATATTCTTCTTCAAGAAGGTCACTACACTTCTAGCCTCGTTGTTGGGTAAAGCGATGGCCTCAACCTATTTGGACACATAATCCACCGCGACCAAGATGTAGGTATTTTCACAAGAACTCACAAAAGGGCCCATGAAGTCAATGCCCCAAAAATCAAAAATAACAATCTCCAAGATATTTGTGAGAGGCATTTCATTTTTATTTGAGATTCCACAAGCCCGTTGACATTAATCACATCTTTTCACTAACTCACTAGAATCCTTGTAAAGAGTAGGCCAATAAAAATCACAACTAAGCACTTTGGCCGTCGTTCTTGCTCCACCATGATGACCACCATATGGTGAAGAATGACAAGCCCCAAGAATATCACATTGCTCTTCTTCCGGTACACACCTCCTAATCATCCCATCCGTACAAATCTGAAAAAAGGTATGGTTCATCCCAATAATAATTTTAACAATCTCTTTTAAGCTTCTTCCTTTGGCTTGAAGAGAACTCATCCAGAATGATTCCACACACAAGAAAATTTGCTAAGTCCACGAACCATGGCACCCCTTTCACTAAAATTTCCAAAAGTTGCTCATCGGGGAAGGAGTCATTGATTTCAAGTCCATCATGCGGCTTCCCCTCCTCCTACAAACGAGATAAGTGGTCCGCCACTTGGTTTTCACTACCTTTCCTATCTTGGATATCAATATCAAATTCTTGTAACAAGAGTACCCATCTCATCAACCGAGCTTTGGAGTCCTTTTTTCTCATAAGATAACGAAGTGCCGCATGATCCGTGTGGAAAATAACTTCTGCACCCATCAAGTACATGTGGCACTTCTCAATTGCAAACACAATATCAAGGAGCTATTTCTTCGTAACGGTATAGTTTACTTGGCCACTATTCATGGTCTTACTATCATAGTAGACCGGATGGAAAATCTTGTTAATACGTTGCCCCAAAACAGCCCCAACATCTACATCACTTGCATCACACATGAGTTCAAAAGGCACACTCTAATTTATAGTGGTGATGATGGGAGTAGTTGTCAACTTGAGCTTCAACAACTCAAAAGCTCACATGCAATCATCATTGAAATTGAACTTGGCATCCTTCTCAAGGAGCTTGCACAACGGGTTTACCACTTTAGAGAAATCTTTGATAAAGCAACGGTAAAAACCCGCATGGCCTAGGACACTCCGCACACCCTTCACCGAAGTTGGCGGTGGAAGCTTAGAAATCACCTCAATCTTTTCCTTTTCAACTTCACTTCCATTTCTTGAGATTTTATGGCCAAGGACAATACCTTCCTCGACCATGAAATGGCATTTCTCCCAATTGAGTACCAAGTTAGTTTCTTCATATCTAGCCAACACTTTGTCCAAATTTTCAAGACAATCACCAAAAGAATCTCCAACCTCCGAGAAGTCATCCATAAAAACTTCGAGGTAGTCCTCCACCATGTCCGTGAAAATAGCCATCACACACTGTTGAAACATTGCTGATGTATTGCACAAATCAAATAGCATCCGCTTGAAAGCAAATGTAACATAGGGACATGAAAAGGTTGTCTTCTCTTGATCTTCCGGGGCAATAAGAATTTGGTTGTAGCCCGAGTACCCATCAAGAATACAATAGAAAGAACGACCGGCCAATCTATCAAGCATTTGAACTAAGAAAGAAAGTAAAAAGTGATCATTCCTTGTTACTTTGTTGAGCTTACGATAATCCATACATAACCTCACCGTTCTCGTAGGAATCAATTCGTTCTTATCATTGGTGATCACCATCATGCCCCACTTCTTCGGGATACATTGAACCGAGGAAGTCCATGAACTATCGGAGATGGGGTAGACAACCCCTGCATCCAACCACTTGATAATCTCTTTCTTGACAACTTCTTGCATTGCCTCATTGAGTCTTCTTTGATGTTCAATGGATGGTTTAGTGTCATCCTCCAACTTGATATTATGCATGCAAAAGGTGGGGCTTATACCTCGAATATCTACCAAGGTCCACCCAATAGACTTCTTCCTCTTTTGTAATACCGCCAATGTGGAATCTACCTACACATTCGTCAAACAAGATGAAAGAGTAACTGGTAAAGTAGAACAAGAGCCAAGAAATTAATACCGAAGGTGTGGAGGCAATGGCTTAAACTCCAAGGTAGGTGGATCTTCAATAGAAGGCTTTGTAGGATGAGTCTTCCTATTTTCAAGATCCAAAGATAATTTCCGGGGTGCATAGTTGTACGACCCCATTCCTTGCAAAGAGTTCACATATTCCATGAAACCATTCATATCGTTATCATCAAAGTTGAGCAAGACGGCCTCCAACATATCACCAACATTGATAGTAGCACTTGAATCATCAACAATGACATCGGTCACCAAATCCACAAAGGAACACACCTCATTACTATTTGGTTGCTGCATGAACTTACACACATGGAATACCACTTTTGCATCACCAACCCGGAAAGTGAGTTCTCTGGATTCAACATCACAAAGAGTCTAGTCTCTTAGGGTCTTCTTCTATTAAATAGATAGACATTAATTCATCATTCAAAACATCAAGATCAACATTTTCAGTCAAAAAAGTAGTGATAAAGTCAGGACCAAAGCTAGCTTCAATTCTACGCCTCTTACTTCTTCTAAGTTCATTTTCATGCTCATTAGAAGTAACACTAGAAGAAGGCACAATATGAGAATTAACAGACATAGAGGTAGAAGCATTATTAGTCACATCACTAGGCACATTGGTTTTCAATGGAAAAACATGCTCAGAACATTCTGCATCTCTAGATTCACAAATAGAACTATCATTCAAAGACATAAAGCTATATGCAACGCTATTTTGAGCATAACCAATGAAAATAGCATCAAAAGTCTTAGGTCCAACAGTTACTTGTTTAAAATCAGATAGACCAACCTTAGCCAAACACCCCTACACTTTCAGAATTTTCAAGTTAGTGACAAACCCTTTCCATAACTCATACGGGGTTTTATCTAACTTCTTATGAGGGACTTTATTAAGAACATAGCATGCAGATAAGACAGTCCCCC
>AWOL01S0017531.1:30760-82371 GCA_000715115.1 Nicotiana otophora
CCGAGAAATAATAATTTTATCCAAAAATAAGTTTAAGACCTGTTTTGTTGAGAAGCGCACTAGAAACTAAGTTTCTACGAAGGGAGGGTACATACAGAACATTGTTCAAGACTAAGGTTTTTCCAGAAGTTAACTTAAGGAGAATTTTTCCTTTACCTATAAATTCAGCTGTGGTGGAGTTACCCATATAGACACACTCGCCATTAGCAGATTTTTCAAAGTCATGAAACAACTCCTTGTTGGCGCAATGGTGTCTTGAAGCGCATGTGTCCAGTATCTAGTCAGTCTTGTTAGCCACCATGTTTGCCTCAACAACCACAACAGCAATGACATTACCACCCTCAGTAAGGTTAGCTTGGACTGGAGCTTTTCCTCTATTCTTTGAGCTTTGTCCTTGTCTCTGGTTGCACTGAAAATCCTTGTGACCAGTTTTACCGCAGACTTTTGAATATGGCCCTCCGGCTTATTGAAGTAATTCTGCTTCTTCACGTGTCCTTTCTTCTGGCCTTTCTTCTGTTTTCCTTTAAACATGTCTTTCACACAAGTACTAGAAGATTCCACAAGGTTAGCTTTAGAAGAATTAAGAGAGAGAGAGAGAGATTTCATCTTATCTTTAAGTCGTTCAGACTCCTCATCTTTGAGACGGTTTGCTTCCTCAGTCATCATGTAACTGATCAGTTCTTAAAGAGTTAAGTTTTTCTTGTTGTGTTTCAGTTGATTCCTGTAATCACTCCAGGAAGGTGGAAACTTTTCAAGCAGAACATTAGCCTAAAGAATCTCACACATTTTCATGCCTTCGTTCAAAACATCAGTAGTCAAGTTCTCATACTCGTGAACCTGCTCCATGACTGGCTTATCATCATCCATCTGAAACGTAATCCACTTTCCAACCACATACTTATTTTTTCCCGCATCATCTGCTCCATACTTCTTCTCCAAACTGTCCCATATGACTTTAACAGATTTATAATTTATAAATAAATCAAAGAGAGGGTTAGTCATATGGTTAAGCAGATGCCCTCTCGCTGTTTTGTTATCCTTTTCAAATTTCTTCTTAGCATCATCATCAACAACAACAGTATTAGCAGTATTAGAACTTTTAACAAAAATATCATCAGAATGATCGTTAAACAAAACATAATCAATTTCTAATTGTTCAAACAAAATTAAAAGTTTCTGGGACAAACGCTTATAATTGTTTCCATCTAAACGCTCAAGCTTTGAGAGATCAGGAAGTGTTTTGTTCAAAGTGGTGGCCATTAGTCAATATTATATGCGAAATCGCTTTCACATTGTAAGAAAAATGAGTAGATAATATTGACTAAGAACAAGAAGGAAAGAAGAACAACTTATCAAAAATACTGTGTCGTGGCAAGCCACTGCCTTGAAAGCGATTTCAACCCGATTGGGTGCAAATCGTTAAGACCGGTCGCTCCCCAAAGTTCCACAGCACCTCCAAACACGTGCACTTATGACTGAAAGTTTAGAATTTGCACAAAACAGTTGCCCATAAAGAAGAGAAGATGAAGGTATTTTCTGTGTTGGATAATTCACAAAGAAGACTACCTTTTTATAGGCAAAGTTGTTGGATAGTTACAGATGAAGGAATTAATCTGTAGTTGTTACAGAAATTAAAAATGTTATAGGAAGAAAGTAATTATTAGCAAGATGAATTCTTGGTTAAGAATTGAGTTAGTTATGATGGCTAATCCACAACCTATAGGTAATTAGGGAGGTTGCATGTATGACAAGTGTGGAGACCCTTTTAACACTTGTTCAAATATATTTGTCCACTTGGCTTCAATATTAACAAGTGTACCTAGTCTTCCATGCATGAAGACACATGGTAGATTTGCATAGCCACTTGTCAAAGCCCTTTAACACTTGGCTTTAAGGTTTCATGCAAGAAGCCACTTGGAGTGGGTTGCTCTAGTAGTGAGCACCCTCCACTTCCAACCAAGAGGTTGTGAGTTCGACTCACCCCAAGAACGAAGTGGGGAGTTCTTGGAGGGAGGAAGCCGAGGGTCTATCGAAAGCAGTCTCTATACCTCAGTGCAGGGGTAAGATCTGCATACATACTACCCTCCTCAGACCCCACTAATTGGATTATACTGAGTTGTTGTTATTGTTGTTGTTGTTGCAAGAAGCTACTTGAAAATTGATAGGACACTTGTGTGGTAAATAGATTTTCAAAAAGAAACCTTTGACTTTGCATTATAAATAATATCAACAAAAATAATATCTGAAATTTAGTTTGAATTTTTTTAAAGAAAAAGGTGAGTAGGAGATTAGAGACTTTATAAGATTTTGGCTTTCTTATGCTAGATTCTGCATAATTTAAAGGGAGCAAATTAGTAGAGAAAACGATAGCTATACCAGGAGAAAGTAATTAACTATGCTAGGATTCTTTTTTATTTTCTTAAATGAAAAGAGTATCAAACTAGTTTAGCACATATTTCCTGAATCCATGACTTATTTGCAATATCTAGTTTAGCACATATTTAGGGATGAGATAATTCAGGAAGTAACAATCTGAATCCTTGTACCATCTACCTTTTGTCAAAATTAGTTAATTAACTATTCGATGAGTGCAAAGAAAATTTTAGAAATTTTGGAAAATTATAAAAGGGGAAGGAGTCAAATTCATGTTATACAAGGTACTCAAATTGACCTTAATTTTTAGAAAAGGACATTTATTATTTCTGAAAATTATAAGTTACCGGTTTAAAGTAGAAGATCAAAGCTGATTTATCTCATAAACTGTCTGCTCAATATGTTTAAAACATAGCAACATAATATTTCAAGCTTGATTATCACAACAGAATACAACAACAACAACAACCCAGTATAATCCCACTAGTGGGGTCTGGAGAGGGTAGTGTGTACGCAGACCTTACCCCTACCCTGGGGTAGAGAGGCTGTTTCCAAATGACCATCGGCATCCTTCCCTCCAAGAACTCCCCACCTTGCTCTTGGGGTGACTCGAACTCACAACCTCTTGGTTGGAAGTGGAGGGTGCTTACCATCAGAGCAACCCACAATAATAATAATACAACACAAGTTTCTAGCACTGATAATTGCTGGATCAAAATCAGGAATCAAAGAGCTTCAGTTTCTTAAATCAGTATCAAGACTCTATCAAAAAAATAAAACTTTATCGCGTTAAATTTATGAAATGTTTCTCATTATGCTATTGATTCACCAGGTAAAGATATAACAAATAAAAACATCTGCTCAGAAATCAAGCAGTAATCTTGTCCAACATTCTCAAAAATCAAAAGGAAAAATATTGAATAGCTAAGCAGAAATGTTGATAGCATTCATGGTGCTCGGCGGCATTCTAGAGGCATTCTCCCTGGTCGGTTTTTTCTCCTCTGCTGCTTTCGCCCATCCAAACGAACAGCTCCAGATTTCTCTGGCGATGAGCACTTATTCCTAATGTTCTGATCCTCTGCAGTTCTGAGATACTTTTCATTATCAGCGAGAGCAATTTCAGCAGGGTTTTGATTTAAAAGGCAAGGAGGATTGTTTTTTGGAATAATAGAGATAGGCAATACAGTTATGCTGTCTAATGACCTGGAAGCATTTTCACTCTGCAACGAATGCACCATTGAACTTGATGTACCAACAACTCCTCTTGAAACATTATTTCCAGGACCAGATTCTCGACTGTTCCGCCAGAGGCCACTTGAAGACACAGATTGCTTCAAATTTCTTCCGCCAAGTTGCACAGGTGCATGAGATACTTGATCTGTAAATTAACATCCTGTTAGAATATCTTTCATTTACATGAAACAGTAAATGGACCGATCACAGTTACAGGATGTAAAACTGCATATGAATTTGAAGAGAATTGAAACTTACCATTTAAGTACGGAAAAGGTTGTTGTGAGCTATAACCAGCAGTATAACCACCATTGTGAATACTTTGGTTTCCATCCATGTAAATCCGTGGGTGATCAGAGAAAGATTTCTCTTGAAGTTTGTTTGTGTCCACATTGAAAGCAGGAGTTAATGGAGTTGTTTGATCCACACGACCGAGTAACTGCAATGCTGGTATGGTCTCACTAGAATAAGGATTTGAAGACTCCATACCTTTGGTGATGTGCTCCGCGTTTCCTGGTATGGTTTCAGAATCCATACTCTTTATGTCACTGATAGTCCTCCCTTTCGGATTGAGATACTTTTGTGGATTAGCATGTCCAAATAATATGCTCTGCCTATTGGGAAACCATCCAGGTTTTGATCCTTCACCATGTTGCAACCCCCATCTGATGGGAACAGGAGCAGAAACTTGCTCTCTATTTGATGGTTTCCGCTGACTTTGTGTTAAATTGCCAAACAGTTTGAACTGTGACTCCTGAACCTGAGTCATCTCAGTGCTTTTCACTTTACCATTGGATAAGTGGGGGATATAGCCTCTGCATACTCCAACATGAGCATTTACATTTGCATGACCTGGATAAATACCGATTAAACCAGGATTTAACCTTGTAACTGCTCCATTGTCATTTCTTTCAGTCATTAAATTACTTCTGGTCTGGGGAAGACTCCTTTCATGGTTGTTGTTCAACAGCTCTACAATCTCAATTGGCCTTTTTTCCACAACCTTCTTAGACTGATGACTTCTATGCAGCTTAATTAGCTTATGTGGTGTTCCCAATACCATGCTAATTTCATGGATGTCCTGCTTGATCTCCATTTCCTAAAGTAGGAACCTTGACCTCCATTAAGGTTTGCTTTGCTGCAAGGCTGAGGCGTTTCCTGTAAGTGAATTCCAGTGAGTTGACAGAATAGAATTTGAGCTAATAACTTGCATTGAGTTATTGCCAAGTGAGATGTAGGAAATATACATATAAAACACAAGCCAAGTAAACTTAAACTAAAAAAAGAAAGGCATAGCCACACCAATTAGACACAACGATACTGCCTCTTAGAATTACAAAAACAAATTTGAGGGAAAAGTTACATGGCTGGTCTGAAATTAAAATCCATGCTTCTTACCTTCTGCACATTTAAGCAACCACAGATATTAGCGAATTAGTGTTAGAAAACATCAAGTGTAACTACTTACCATGCTTTTGCTTACAGTTTCAAGGCAATGTCCACTTTATCTGCAGGCATTAAAATACGGACAAGAACTACACTAGAAAACTACAAGAGCTATCAGCTTTAGTTTAGCCTCTGAGTAAACCAAATAAAAGCAATAGCTCTAGATACATTGTAGAAATTTGGTAATGATAAGTAATACTTCAATCATGGTAGTAAAAATACAGAAATGTGTGAAGGGGATAAGGGAAGAGGAAACATAATCTTCAGCAAAAAGTATAAAATACTCAAAGATAACACCAAGAAAACAGAAAAAAGACAGTACCATTCTGTTTGGAATTTGAAGATTTCTCCTTTGAAGCGGATTAGGTGAGCTTTGACTCTGTTGCCACACGGGTGATATTTGATAAATTTCCTGGTTTAGATCACAAATCACTCCTTTCCTCGAAGATTGGCCTGATTCAGACACATTTGACAGTCTTACAAGAGAGTTCACGTCTTTCCTCAACGATTGACCTGACGCAGGCACATTTAACTGTCTTACAAGAGAGTTCACTTCTTTCCTCGAAGATTGACCTAATTCAGACACATTTGACTGTCTTACAAAAGCATTCACGCCTTTCCTCAAAGATTGGCCTGATTCAGATACATTTGACTGTCTCATGAAAGAGTTATCTTTCGGATCACAACTCTTACTGCTCTTTTGTAGAATCAACTGCCAATTTGTCCTGTTTTTACTTTGGATAATATCATTTTCACCACGTTTCTCAGCATCCTTCGATCTGCTCAAAAACAGGTCTAACTCCGCATTAGCAGATAACTCATTTTCTAGCTGAGAAGTCACCACTCCCATACCAGTCGGCATATGTACAACATCTTTCCTCGAACTTTCCCTTCGCAAATTTTTGTTTTGAGCTACATTCATAGGAGAAGAGGCATGTCTAACTTCAAGCAACCTGTTACTATTCCAGCACAAATCAGAGTTTCTTTCTTTTCCATGCAATGACTCATTCCTCAAATGAGTTTCAGCTTTTTCAGCGGCGGAAGCACTTGACGATTGAAAGAGAATATTAGCACCACCATATCCATTTGTGCTAATACCAGTGCTTTTCCCCTCCGGGAGCATTTGAGGAGAATATCCACTGACAAGTTGATCCTGCTTATGTTTCTTTTTATTTACTCCAGAGTCCTCATGATCACTTCTATGATTTATTTTCGCACTTTTGCTGCGACTCTGTAGACGTTCTTTGTCTGATCCATTCTCAATTGGACGTGAATCAGAAACTTCAATCTCCATAGAACTCCTCCTCTCAGCTTTTTTATTGAAGGCTTTAGATCTTCTAGCCATCTTACCATCTAAGTTCATCTCTGACTTGCGGTTATCTTCTTGAGACGTCCTTCTCTTCTTCTGAGAAATCTTGTTACCCTTTCTCGCATCCTCAAGAAAGGATACCTTATCCTTAGGTGCACCAACCGTATCTCCGTCAGAAAGTAGGATGGGCATGGTATTTGCTGAACATCGTTCGGCATTGGCACAATTCATCTCCAAATTGGCTTTTTCACCCAGCAATATCTCAGTCAACAACCGCACCTTACGTGTTTTCCTGCGCGGTAAATCATTTGCAATATCCTCATGCAAATCACACTGACTATTTACTGCCAAATTTTCATCACTTCCCTTAGATGTTTCAGTGCCCTCTATCAATTCAACAGAAGGTAATCTACTTAACTTCTCATTGGTCATATTAAGAACCCTTTCTTTGCTACCAAATACTTCTATTTCATCTGAAGTGATTGAAGCAGTTCTCTGTTCAACATTTTGAGAGCCTATTTCTATCTCTGGATCAACATCATAAGGAACTTCTTTGTCACTTTCATCATTTGAGGGAGTTGGTGGCTCAGAATCCGCAATCTTTGTATTGTTGTTCAACAAATTAGCAACTGTTTTCAAAACCAAAAGCATCATTGTCAATTCTAACAGTAATGAACAAGCGCAAAACCTAAAGATAATATTGATACATACAAAACAAATGCTCTTAAATTACCTGGGCTCTTCGTTTTTGTTTCTTGAGTTGAGCATTGCTTAGATAGTCTCACCCCAGTAGCTGGATTGCCAGTCTCCTCTTTGCTAACACTTCTGGGAACTGGGAAATACACACAACATATATATACACTTGAAGTTAAAAACAAATAGCTATCATATCAGTATATAGAAATATGACATAATAAAATATTACCAGCTTTGACAGTCGTATTTTGAACTAGAGTGTACAACAACAACAACAACAACCCAGTATAATCTCACTAGTGGGGTCTGGGGAGGTAGTGTGTACGCAGACCTTACCCCTACCCTGGAGTAGAGAGGCTGTTTTCAATAGACACTCGGCATCCTTCCCTCCAAAAACTCCCCACCTTGCTCTTGGTGTGACCCATGACTCGAACTCACAACCTCTTGGTTGGGGTATGACTCGAACTCACAACCTCTTGGTTGGAAGTAGAGGATGCTTACCATCAAAGCAACCCACTTTATCAATAGAGTGTATTTCTCTTTATTGCGTTTCCATGACAATATGAAGTCATTGTCATCACCACTATCTATGTAATCTTCCATAATCGCTTTATTTTTGTCGCCTTTCCGTGAATCGGACATGTGCTTTATCTCTGGCAATAGATATTGCACACCACTAGTAGAGGCCTTATGTACACACATATTACCAATGTCGTCTCCTGCGCCTTTGATGCAATTTTTACATCGCCACGACTTAAATTTGAGAATTTCTAGAGGAGGAAGTTGATCCTCGGGCTTACTGCTTGATCCAAAGGGTGAACAAATTATCATGTCCTTCTTTCTCATCTCAGCTGCATATCCACTGTACCACAACAACAAAAAAAACGAACAGATTACTTAGGGACTCTTGAAAGCAATGAAGAAAATAGGGTTTGTCTAATTTAATGAGTTGATGGCTTAGATGGTCATTCAACTTTGAAAAATTGGCCATCAAAATCATATAATTTTTTTTTGTTTTTTAAAAGTCACTCAACCTTATCTAGTTTACTTAAATGGTCATTCACACCCATTTTATACTTTTTAATGACATGACAAAACTTAATTTTAAGAAAATAATTATTAAAACCTGAACCATTTTAAAACCCAACCCATCCTTTTACCCAATACATGACCCATCCCACATATATGGATCGATTTTAAAGTTTCTTAGCTCTATATGTAATTGCACTTAATTTGAAAGTTTTTGTAGCTACGGATAATAATTTATATCATTAGATTTTTTAATTTCTATTTCAAAAATTATGTTATATCAAATTTAAAAGTTAAAATGAACTACTTAAAACAAATTAAACACTGCTATGTGAAGAGCAAGATAAACTTTTGGAAGTTAACATTCAATAGACGATTATGAAAGACACATGAAAAAATTTATATAAATATAACCATTATATTATAAATCAGATTATGCTCTCAACTACATAGAATTATAGTTCTTCAACTATTTATAGTTTATATGAGATTCTAAGTTATTTTTTAAATTCGTTGTCAGTAGACTCTAAGTCAAGTGCAAAGGAACTGAAAAGTTCAATGATATAAAATTATTATCGTAAAAATTCAGTGATACAAATTAACTCTTTTAAAGTTTGTTTAACTTTAACAACACTTCTTGTAATGTCCAGGAGTCGTAAAATAATTCTCAAGTATTTTGCAAATTTTTGTTTCAAATATTCGCAAGATTCGGTTGTTTTAAATTTGATATAACAAAATTTTTGAGATGAGAACTGAAAAATCCAATGATATAAATTATTGTCCAAAAGTACAAAACTTTTTGTTAACTACAATTGCATATAGGGTAGAGAAGATATTAAAGTTGACCCATATATGTGGGACCGGTCATGTATTGGGCAAACGGGTTGGTTGAGTTTTAAAATAATTCAAGTTAATTTTAATAATTTTTTTTCTTAAAATAATTCTCACCGGAAAGTACAAAATCTGGCAAGAATGTCATTTAAGTAAACTAGGTAAAGTAAAATAATTTTTAAAAGACAAAAGAAAGTTATATGGTTTTGATGGCCAATTTTCCAAAGTTGAGTGACTATAGACAAGAGCGGGTTGATCTAATGGTAAGCACACTCCACTTCCAACCAAGAGGTTGTGAGTTCGGGTCACCCCAAGAGCAAGGTGGGGAGTTCTTGGAGGGAGGGAGCCTAGGATCTATCGGAATCAGTCTCTCTACCCCAGGGTAGGGGTAAGGTCGCGTACACACTACCCTCCCCCAGTGGCGGACCCAAGATTTTTATCAAGCGGGTTCAAAATGCAAAGAAGCAAATATACAAAGAGGTCAACAAAAACTATATATTAATAAAATATATTACTACAACCGTCCTCTACGAGTTTTCATTTCCTGAAACGTATTCATAATAGTCTCATCAAAAATGGTGTTAAATATTTTTCTTTCTACATAAGGTACCAAACAACCGCTCATGAATTCGCCATCAATTCGATTTCGCAATTTATTCTTGATCAACTTCATCGCCGAGAAAGTTCTTTCAACTGTAGCAGTGGCAACTGGTAGACGCAAAGCAAATTTCACAAGACGAAACACAAATGGATAATTCTAATGCTTCTTTGTCTTAACTATTGTTTCAGAAAGATCAACAAGTCCTTGTAGATTTGAGAACCTTTCATCAACATCACGAATATCAACAATATAAGTTTCAAGTTGATTCTTGAGCGTAACCATTATATTCTCATCAAAATCGTCAGGATACAATTCAGCTAATATCATAATGGTTACGCTCAATTTTATGATATTAGCTAACCATTATGATATTAGCTGATATTTAACACCATTTCAGATGAGACTATTATGAATACGTTTCAGAAAATGAAAACTCGTAGAGGACAGTTGTAATAATATATTTTATTAATATATAGTTTTTGTTGACCTCTTTGTATATTTGCTTCTTTGCATTTTGAACTCATTTGATAAAAATCCTGGGTCCGCCACTGACTATGTAAGCGATTCTCTTTGAAATTGAGAGAGAGAGGCACTGAAGGGCTTGGGATTAGAGATTCTGATCGTTTTCTAATTTGGAGAATTGGGGGATATTTTAAAAAGACATAAACGGAGTCGTTTTTATGGAAAAAGAGACATATATTAAAAAACTCAAAAATAGAGGACATATGCAACTAATTGGTTTCGAACTCAGGACCATGTGGAAAATTTGAACACTTTTGAAGCCTCTTTACCAGCAGGCTAGGCAATTTACTTATTTAAAGTGAGTTCAAAATAATTTTTATACCATTACGTTTTCGAAGACAGAAAAAATATACCTACATACACAGTATTATTTTTGGACGAAGTGGGTTCATATGAACCCTCTTGACTCCATGTGGGTCTGCCCCTGCCCTCCCAAGACCCCACTAGTATGATTATATTGGGTTGTTGTTGTTGTTGTTGAGTGACTATGTGAGCCATCAACTCCTAATTTAATGAAGGAGTATCACAGAAACCCCTCGATTTAAGATGGTCAAGGTAGAGCTTTGCATCCATTTAAGAATTTTATTTGATACTTTAACCCCTTATTTTTTATTTAGACATGAATAAAAATACGTGAAGAAACATGAGAATATCCTAACTAGTTGTATCGTGAGGAGAGTACTACAACTTCTAGACAAGGATATTCTGTCACTGCCAAGTAAACTTTCAATGCCAATATAACATTACTCAAAATATAAAATGAAAAGGAGGAAAATGCAACGGCAAAAGGAGTGGATGCATCAGTTAATTTATCCAAGTGCTAAAAGATCAGACATAGTTAATACCTATGCATCTTGGAAAAATGTAAGTGAGACAGCAAGAGCCGAAAATTTATAGGCACCATGATTTTATGCTCATTAAATCATGCTAATGCAAATAATATATTTTAAATCAATTAAGTCAGAAAAAAAGGAAAACAAAATAACTAATTACAAATTGGAGACTAACCGTATCGAAAAATGGTGACAGTTCTCTTTCTCTTTCACTGGCATTGGATTGGAGACTAACCGTATCGAAAAAAGATGACAGTTCTCTTTCTCTTTCACTGGCATTGAAAGATTAAGGTCAATAGATATTCCTCCAATAGGTAAAAGCTGCGATCCCGATGATTTGGACACAGCAGTATCAGAATTACTTGCTCTATAGCTTCCTTCTATTGATGGGGCACTCTTCTCCATGTAAAACAAACACTACATAAAATGATGAATTTACCACCACAAATGAAAATCCAGTCAATAAGTTGAAGAAACTATAAGTATTTGGTATACACAAATATTATTTGTATCAAACATAAACATAGAGATTAATTCGTATGCACCTTTAAATTAAATTTAAATCTATGTCGTCTAATTAATCTAATGTAATCCACTACATTTAATGTGATAATTATGACATGATAACACACATTAATATACTCCATTTAGTGAATAAGTGTGAAAGCCTTTAATGGAAGAAACCCTAATTCTCAATGACGGAAACAAATGTTCATTTCATCAACTCATCATCCAATCAGCATGCGTTACAATCAAACAAATGCACTGAACAAGCTCAATGAACCGTAAAAAGAACCATATGCCGATAATTTTAAGCTACTTTATTTAGGATTTTCTAAATAATTTACTTTCCCGTCAATTAACTTGAAAAGGTTAAAAAAAGACATAGTTTTATCAGGACTTCAAAGATTCACAATGGTAACACGATCAAGCTACGGTAAATCCACATTAGATCTAAGCAAAATCATTCACAAAAACTACAATAGCCAAATTAGAGGTTTGCCAGTCGCCAACCATTTCGATATACCCAAAGGATAAACCCCACAGGCCAAAAAAACGAAAACTACTACCAGAAGCGCAGTAAAAAGCATAAGTAAAACAAACCCAAAAAAGAAAGTACAGATAAATAAATAAACCAACCAGAAACAAAATAAACAAAAATAAACGCACACAACAAATGTACATTCAAAATCATTTCAAGAAAAGGTATAAAAATAATCAGCAAAACAGATGAGCTAAAAAAACCCGCGTGAAAAGAAAAAACAAAAAGACAAGAACTCAAGTGAAAAAAACAATCAGAAATGAAGAAAAATATATCTTCACCCTCGGATCAGAAGAACACCCACTTTTAGACCAAGAAAAAGTTCGACAGAAAACTAAGAGCTAACGACACCCAGAAAGGAATCTTGGATGGATTCGAAGATGTCTGAATAAAATGTGAGGAAAAAATCAAGAGAAAACCTCTTAAGTTTAATATTAGGTTTGCGAAAAGAAATGAAATTCTAAAGAGAGGGAGAGGGGGAGTGTGTCAAACACTTAGACAAATGACAGAGAAAACATGATGATAGAATAGAAAGACTAAGACATAAAAGAAATGAAAGGGGGAAATTATCCAATAAAAATAGAGGAGACTGACTTTATATAGGAGGAATGAAGTGCAGAGGTTTTAAAGTCTATGTTATCTCTCCTTAAAAATATGTATTGTTGTAATCTATACACTTACTACGTGTATATCTCTTTTTTCAAATTTGCATGAATGCATGAAAGAGAAATCACAAACCAATTAGGGGATGACACGTCAGATGTCCTCACGCTGTAAGTGGCATATGCTGAGGTGTGTGACACGTAACATGTGACTGGTGGAGAAATTGAGGAATAAAACCTAAAAATTTGGGATCGGTCATAAAACAGAAAGAGAAAGTGAGGAGTGGGGATAACCCTAATATTTGTTCTTTATATATACAAAATGGGCAGGTAAATAACTTACTAAATATATATATAAAAAGAAAATTGAACAACTTACTAAAGAAAAAAGGTAGAAAATAAGTGGGATCCTATTGAAAATAAGGAAAAAATAATAAACTATTAGAGTTATCAGAATCCAACCTTTGTGTAATTTATTATTTTTCCTTTTTTGTGTAACAACTTGTTCTTTTCTTTAATTACTTACTTCTCTTATAATATCTTTTCAGGATTTCTATTTTTTTTCTTAAAAATGAAGTGTTTTATGCTATATACTGATCACTTCTACTACTCTGAAGTCTGAACAATATGGCAACAATAGGGTTTCACATAATGGTAGAGTTATTTTGCCCTTTATGTAAAAGTAGAGTTTTTGCTCAACTATATTGTGGTTGCTACGTCCATAAAAAAGAGAATTTGAACTTTGTTTTACGTTATAAGTGAATTAAGATCCTAACAAATAATGATTTTGAATATAGATAGGAGAAAATTAAAAATAACACAAGTGTTGACAGACCAATATGATCTGTATTCAGTAGATCAAAATAAGATTATGCGCATCAATTTTAAAGTATTTTAAAATTTAAAGTATATGTTCTTTTAACAAAGATAAAAAAACGAATCAGAATGTAAAGCTTCCACCGATAGAAGATAAATGATGAAATTATTGATTGTAAATAATTTATTCATATTAATTGTTTCTTTGACTTATATATTTTACTTTTTATGTTTGCAACGGTCAGTAGTTTGACAGCTAAGATCCTAGACGCATGCATTATCTTTTTACATTTGTTCTTTTCAGCACTATTGCCAGTTGGCACGATAAAATGCTGAAAAAATCATATTCTTTTTTATCATTGATAAATATGCATTCAAAAGGAATTTTACTTCAATAATATGATAAACATGCGTTCAAAAATCAATGATTAAAAGATATAAAAAAGACGAATTTCTCTCCAACGATATAATAAACATACATTCAAAAAGATTATTCATAAGTATGTCTAATCCAGGCGTTTAACAAATCAATAAGGATTTTTAAACTTCAAAATGAAATGAAAATCGAAGGACATAACGGAAATTATGATATTTTGCCCCTCTTTGCTTAAAAGAAATATTTTTACCTACACGTCATTACGGTTGTCAAACAAAAGACAACTAGTAAATATTACTCCCTCCGTTTCAATTTATGTGAACCTATTTCCTTTTTAGTCCGTACCCAAAAGAATGACATATTTTTTTATTTGAAAACAGTTTAACTTTATGCAATGATTTATATCCACACAAAATATTTGTGACTCATTTTACACCACAAGTTCAAAAGTCTGCTCTTTTTTCTTAAACTTCGTGCCCAGTCAAATGGGTTCACGTAAATTGAAACGGAGGGAGTATATGCAATTGGGTTTCTAACAAAAAATACCTATAGAATTTTCTTTAGGTCTTTTATTCACGTATTGTTAATACATTATATTAGAATTTTACTTTTAAAATATTCTTATTCACGTAGTTTCAATATGATATATTTTTATTTCATATTTAATCTCGTATAAGATAAAATATAAATTTCCAATATAAACTACATTAATGTTATAATATGTTTTTTTGTTTTCGATATTAAACTTCACATTAAACCGAGCTGGATTTTCATGCGCTATGACGGTTTCCACATGGCACATGTTCCGAGAACAAACCAAGGAATAAACCCTAAAATTAGGGGTTGTGGTAATAAAAGGAAAAACGGAAGTAAAGGGTTAAAAATAAACCTTATTTAGTCTAATTTTATGGGCAAGTAACAACTTCGTAAAAGATCAAGAAAGGTAGAGTTTTCTTTTGCCATTTACATAAAAGTTGAGTTTTGTCTCAATAAATATTATGGTTGTAAGTTATGTATATAATAAAATAACAGAATGTGAAACTTTATATTATATTAAGAGAGAATTAAAAAGGTTTTAAAAATAAAGAAGAAAATTAAATGATAGAAAACTAGACAAATCGACATGACCCGTTGAAAGTCTTGTTTATATTAAGAGTGAATTAAGATTTAAAAAATAATGGATGTAAATATAAAGAAGAAAATTAAAAAACATATAAGTTTGACAGATCGACATGACATGTATATTAGAACAAACTTGTTTGGGTTAATCCTCGTCTCTTTCATTCTATATATAACATTTCATAATTTTAAAAGTGTCTGATTTAACTTTTTAAAATGACTCATGTTATAAATATCAATACTGGAAGATATGTAATGATATTACTGTATTTGTTATAACATCTTTAATCTTTATCCGCAATAATTGCCTCGTTTAACTTTCTTGTGCACTATTGATTATAAAATTTTTAGAAGCATGAAATCAAAGAACGGGAATCGAACTCTCGCCAATAAGGTAAAAGTTCAGATACCCAACCAACTGAACTACTAAAATTCTTCCTATCTTTTGCACTTCAACATGCATAATAGGTCTTTTTTCCATTTTATTTGTAATATATTTTTAATTTTCTACCATGTCTTTTCACGAGAATTTACTTTTAGGGGCCGTTTAGTTTACAACTAGTTAAACATGCATAAATTATAATGTAGATATTATCTACACAATAAATAATAATTTGGAAATTGTTGATCAATTATAACAGTGCGTATTGTTGTATAATGATTGATGAATAATTCTAATGAAGATTGAGGCGGAATAACTGTGAAAATTCAACTATAACCCTGCTCTTATTATTTCTTGGAATAAGATAAAAATTCATACTAAGGAGGTGGAAAATGGCTCAAATCGAGGACACCTTTTATGGTTTGAGGGTGTTTTTCACAAACAATTTTTTTTTCCGCTGGCAAAACTAATTAACATTTCATTGTTAATTTCAGCATGCGAAAAAAACGGTATTAATGAATCTTGAACAGCAGCAAATAGTGTGCCTTTTCTAGAAGAGAAAAACCGAAGGCAATGATATAATTATTACGACAAATTTCTTTTGGAAAATTTGTTGTATGTTTCGTTGGTATAACTATCTTATTACTCAGTGAATACATAGGGTTTTCAATAGCTATATTGTGCATCATAATTACATTGCTTTTATAAATGACTAGACGTTATATAAATTGCAACTCGTTTATTAAATTACCAAACACATATAAAATATGGCAAAAATAGGGTTTCACATAATAGTAGAGTTATTTTTCCCTTTATGTAAAAGTAGAGTTTTTCCTTCCTCAACTGTATAATGTGGTTGGCTATGTTCATAATAAAATAATTTTGTTTTATGTTATAAGTGCATTAAGATCCTAAAAAAATAATGACTTTGAATATAGATAGGAGAAAATTAATAGCAAGACAAGTTTGACAGACCAACATGCTCTTTATTCGTAGATTGAAATAAGATTGTACGCGTCAATTTTAAAGAATTTTAAAATTTAAAGTATATGTTCTTTTAACAAAAACGAAAAATGAATCAGAATTTAAAGCTTCTACTGATGGAAGATGAATAATGAAATTACCGGTTGTAAACGGTTTATTCACATTAGTTATTTCTTTGACTTAAATTAATTACTTTTTTGTATTTACGACGGTCAGTAGTTTGACAGCTAGGATCCCAATCGGCGTGCATCATCTTTTTACATTTGTTCTTTTCAACACTATTGCCAGTTGGCACGATAAAATGCTGAAAAAATCAGATTCTTTTTCATCATTGATAAACATGCGTTCAAAAGGAATTTCAATTCAATGATACGATAAACATGCATTCAAAAATCAACGATATGATAAATATGCGTTCAAAAGATATCAAAAAGATGATTTTTTTTCTCCAACGATATAATAAACATATGTTCAAAAAGATTATTCATAAGAAGGTCTAATTCAGGCATTTAACAAATCAATAAGATTTTAAAACCTCAAAATGAAATGAAAATCGAAGGACATAACGAGAATTATGATATTTTCCCCCTCTTTGCTGAAAAGAAATATTTTTACCTACACATCATGATTACGGTAGTCAAACAAAAGACATCCTAGTAAAGGCTATTGCAATTGGATTTCTAGCAAAAAATACCTATAGAATCTTTAGGTACTTTTGTTCATGTATTGTTAAAACACCATATTAAAATTTTCCTTTTAATATATTCTTATTCACGTTAGTTTCAATATGATATATTTTTTATTTTATTTAATCTCATATAAAATAATATATAATTTCCAATATAAATTATATTAATATCAGAATATGATTTTTTGTTTTCGATATTAAAACGAGCTGTGATTTGCCATGTGGCACGTGTTTGGAGGACAAATCAAGGAAAAAACCCTAAAATTAGGGGTTGTGGTAATAAAAGGGAAAAGGATAGTAAATGGTTGAAAATAAATCTTATTTAGTATGATTTAATGGGCAGGTAATAACTTCGTAAAAGAGAATGGTACAGAATAGAGTGAAAGGAGAAAAGTTGAAACTAAAGAATAAAAGTTGTGTTTTGTCTCAGTAAACATTATGGTTGTAAGTTATGTATATGATAAATAATAGAATGTGAAACTTTATATTACACTAAGAGTGAATTAAAAAAAATTAAAAATATGATTTTAAATAGGCGAAATACATAAACAATTCATTTAAGTTATCTTCAACGAACAAATAAACACGTCGATTGACTTCTTTACCATTTTGACACTTCAAGTGGCTTTTAGGTATATCAAGTAAATACCCAAATACAACCCATCATATGCGTGAATCTCACTTGTCAAAAAACATGTCAAGCGAACAAATTAAAGACACACACATATAATTTGTATTTAAAAACTTGACACGTGTAATTAAACAAAAAGAAAAGGAAAAACATTTAAAGAAAAAGGCTTTTTCCCTTGCTTATAACTAGTCCAGCTCATCATCAGTAAATCCCAAATTTCCCCTTTTGTAGCATGCCTTCGTGTGCTGTTGTTGTCCGTAGCAGCCTATTCTTGCATCGGCGCCGTCGTCGGATGCCGGAGCGGGTTCTTATTGCCAATTTTTAGTGCTTTAGTTGGATCTTCTCTGTTCCTCTCTCTATTTGCTGTATTAAGGCATTAAAATCTTGAGGATGGTATGTTGGTTCATTTGCTTGAATGATGGGGTTGGATTGGAATTGATTTGAATCTTTTTATTCTTCTATATGGGATTGTTTGATATGGTGAAGTACTACTATAATTCTTGATTCTTTTTTCAGCATTAAAAAAATAACAATAGACCAGTGAAGGCTCTAGTCAAACTTCCGGCCACTGCTCCGGTGAAGGCTCCACTACTCCATTCTTTTCTCCCTCTATTTCTTCTATTTTTCTCCTCTGTTAATTATAGGAAAAATCAAGAACTCGAAAATCCAAAGTCTAAAAGAGTGACGCCAAATCCAGTGGTCTTCAAGGTTATCCATGGATGAACCTTGGTGGTTCATCGTATAAAAGTGAAAAAGTGAAAATCGGCGGTTGCTTATGAGGAAGAAGAAGATGGCTGAACTCGTTGGGTGAAAAAGCTTGAGGAAAATATAATAATATAGTGTTGGACCCACATACAAAAGTTAATTTAATTTTGAAAACATGAGAGAAAAAATGTGATAAAAGTCTCACACGCCCAAATCAAACTAAAATACACGTAAATTGCCATGTTAGTGTAATGTGTCTACAAAATACATTTAATAGTCATTTGAAGTGTCAAAATGATAAAAATGTCAGTTAATGTGTTTGATAGTTGAGCATAACTTAAAAGAGACGTTTATGTATTTCGTCTTTTAAATATAAAGAAGAAAATTAAATGATAGATAACTAGACAAAATATCATAACTCGTTGGAACTCTTGCTTATATTAAGAGTGACTTAAGATTTTAAAAAATAATGGATGCAAACATAAAGAAGAAAAGTAAATAAACAGACGGATTTGACAGATCGACATGTCGTGTATATCATAACAAACTTGTTTGAGTTAATCCTCATTTATTTCATCATATATATAGAATTCATAATTTAAGAGGTGTCTGATTTAACTTTTTAAAATGAATCATATTATAAATATCCATGCGTGGAAAATATGTAATGATATTACTGCATTTGTTATAGCATCTTTAATCTTAATTCGCAATAATTGTCTCGTCTAACTTTCTTTTGCACTATTAATTATAAAAATTTTAAAAGCAAGTGAAATTAAAGAACCGAAATATTAAAATTAAAGAATCGAACCCTCACCAATAAAGTAAAAGATATCCAACCAACTGGACTACTAAAAATCTTCCTATCTTTTGCACTTCAGCATGCATATCAGGTCTTTTTTCATTTTGTTTGTAATAATTTTTTAATTTTTTACTACCATGTCTTTTCACAATAATTTACTTTTATGAGCCGTTTAATTTATAACTAGTTACACATGCATAAATTATAATGTAGAAATTATCTACACAATAAATAATAATTTTGCAATTGTTGATCAATTATAATTGTGTGTATTGTTGTATAATGAGTGATGAATAATTTTAATGAAGATTGAGACGGAATTAGTGAATCCAACTATAACCCTGCTCTTTTTATTTCTTGGAACAAGATGAAAAATCATACAAAGGAGGTGGAAAATGGCTCAAATCGAGAACATTTACTATGGTTTGGGGGCATTAATCACAAACAAGTTTGTTTTTTCCACTCGCAAAACTAATTAACATTTCATTGTTAATTTCAGCATGCGAAAAAAAATGGTATTAATGTATCTTGAACAGCAGCAAATAGTGTGCCTTTTGTAGAAGAGAAAAACAAATCAATATGTCAATCCGTCCACAACTATAATTATTACGACAAATTTCTTTTGGAAAATTTGTTGTGTGTTTCGTTTGTATAACTATCTTATTACTCAGTGAATACATAGGGTTTTCGATAGAGATATTGCGCATCCTAATTAAATTACTTTTATAAATTACTCGTCGTTATATAAATTGCAACTCGGTTGAAATTTTATTAAATTACCAAACACATATAAAAGCAGTTGAGTTTTACTTATATAGAATTTATCTTCATTAAAAGGCTACAAGTAAATTCCAATATCTTTATTCTCAGAATTAGATTATCATTAAACCAGATCTCGTGAAATGGGATCCCATTAGTTTTCACTGCAAGTAGCACTCTTTTACGTTGTATTTATGCATTTGCAAAACATATATATGAAGATTACCTTACAATGGAAAAATGGACAACTTAAACTTGTTGAAAATATATGTAATTCCGCATCCTTACTCTGTTTGCAAATTATAAAAAAGTCTTTTGAAAAATATACAAATATAGTTCTGCATTCTTGCTATGTGTAGAAAAAGAATTATTAACCATACATGATACTTACGAGTGCTTATCGGGCGGATCGAGCGGATAATTAAGCTTAATGGTTCGGCTTAATGGTTATCAGATTATAAATGTAGTAATCCGCTAGCCATCCAATAAGACAACGGGCGGATGAGTATCGGATTAACAATTATCGGGCGGCTTATCTGTGATGACCCGATAGGTCATCTTTAAATTTAATAATTATTTATGTGTTCTTACACCTCAAATAGCACCATTCATCTTTTCTCGACTTGCATGCGCAATCCGTAAATTTTGCGGAAAGTTTTTATGTGAAAAATTGATTAAAATGTGAAATAGTGCTTCAAAACTCATTTGAGTTGACTTCGGTCAACGTTTTGAGCAAACAGACTCGGATCAGTGCTTTGACAGTTTCGATAAGTCCATATCGTGATTTAAAACTTGGACGTATGCCCGAAATTTAATTTGGAGGTCCCTAGCTTGAGTTATCGTCATTTGTTGAAAATTAGAAGTTTGAAAGCTTATAGATTCCAAAGTTTGACCACAAATTGACTTCTATTGATATCGGGATCAGAATTCAGTTCTGAAAATTTTTATAGGTCTGTTATGTCATTTATTACTTGTGTGTAAAATTTGAGATCAATCGGACTTGATTTGATAGGTTTCGACATCGAATGTAGAAGTTCAAAATTCTTTAGTTCCTTAAGCTTGAATTGGGGTATGATTCGTGGTTTTAGGCATTGTTTGATGTGATTTGAGATTTTGACTAAGTTCGTATGATGTTTTAAGACTTGTTGGTGTATTTGGTTGAGGTCCCGGGGGTCTCGGGTGGATTCCGGATGGTTAACAGATCAAAATTTAAATTTAAGAAAAATCTAAAATTTTGGCCTTCTAGTGTAATCCTAACTGCAAATTTTTAACCGCATGTGCGAGCCCGCAAAAGCGAGCCAGGCCTCGCAGAAGTGGATGGCCCGCAGAAGCAGAAGGCGCGATGCAGAAGCGGAAGGCGCATCGCAGAAGTGCGACCGCAGAAGCGACGCAATGGTCGCAGATACGACCTGGGTTAAGGGGGCCTTGAACCGCAGAAGCGAGTCTGCAGAAGCGATCCAACTGCAGAAGCGACTTCCACCCTCGCATCTACGAGACTGTAGATGCGTCCAAGTGCATCGTAGATGCGAAAATACTGACTGTGTTAAAAACAGAGGGGTTCCGGGATTTTTCTCATTCTTGGACATTTCAATTACGGGTTGGGGCGACTTTTGAGCAAGAATTCACTGAAAAATTTAAGGTAAGTCACTTATGATCATTGTTAGTCAATAATATTAAATTATCATCAATTATTACGACTAGATTACGTATTTTTGAGGTAAAATTTGAAGATTTGGGCCTAGGAATTTAAAAATAAGATTTGGGGATTTGAAGGTCGAGTTGATGTCGGAATTTGATAAAATTTATATGGTTGGACTCGTGGTTGAATGGGTGTTCATATTTTATAACTTTTGTAAGGTTCCGACACGTGGACCCATAGGCAATTTTTGAGTTAAATTTCAGGTTTTAATTGAAAAATTTAGTATTTTCATATAGAATTGATTTTTATAATTCGTGTTCAGTATATTGAATTGTTTGTGACTAGATTCGAGGCATTTGGACCAATTCGCGAGGCAAAGGTTTATTGAAATCTTGAGTTGGTTGCAAAACGAGGTAAGTGTCTTGGTTAACCTTGCCTTGAGGGAGTAGGACTTATTTGTCTATTTGTTACGTGATTTAATGTGCGGGTACAACGTATATGTGAGTTGACGAGTACTTATGCGTTGTGGTTGAGTCAAAGCACGCGGGTGAAATTAAATTATTGTGAATAATTACCTATTTAATTAAGATATTCCTGCTTAAGTTATTATTATTTATTTGATCATTTTTCATGAGATTATTGCTAGTTTAATTATTGTTGAATATTTTGGAAGGTAAGGTCGGTATTCTGGTATTGAATTGATTGATTAGTATATATCCCCGCATTTAAATACTCTTTCGAACAATTATTATTATTTATTTATCAATTTATGGGAAGAATGAGAGTAAAAGCACGAAGGGTAGTACCGTGCCATTTTCATATTATCAGCTGCTCATTTTATTGTTGATGAATTAATTGGCTGCTACGTCACACTTCTCCTGCTGAAATTATTATATCATCCCCCTTCGCATGTTCCCTCCCAAATTTATAAATTATTATTTATTGTGATATTGTTGCTTCGTATTTGGATATACTTATACAGGTTGTTTACGTACGTGTCTTGTCATCGCCTCGTCACTACTTCGTCGAGGTTAGGCTCGACACTTACGGAGTACATGGAGTCGATTGTACTCATACTACATTCTGCACTTCTTGTGCAGATTTTGGAGTTGGTCCCAACGGCATACCATAGACTTGCTCGGATTGAGCTACCTAGAGGAGACTTGAGGTATAACTGCACAGCGTCCGCAGTTCTGAAGTTCCCTTCTATCTTATCTTAGATGTGTATTATCTTTCAAACAGCTTGAATTTTATTCAAACCTTTATTTGTATTATTCTAGTAGCTCGTGCACTTGTGACACTAGATTCGGGGATGTATTTTGATGATTCGGTAGTTATGGTCTTCCGCACTTTATTTCAGTAATTGACTTCCATTTAATTTAATTTGTTTAAAAATGGTTAAGATTATTCTAACGTTGGCTTGCCTAACAAGTGAAATATTAGGCGCCATCACGGTCACGAAGGTGGGATTTTCGGGTCGTGACAAGTTGGTATCAGAGCACTAGATTACTTAGGTCTCACAAGTCACGAGCAAGCTTTGTAGAGTCTAAAAGATCGGTACAGAGACGTCTGTACTTATCTTTCAGAGGCTATGAAGTTTAGGAACAATATCACTTCTTTCTTATTCTGTCGTGCGATTCTAATTCTATCACCAATGATATAACCATTGTGTTCTTATTCTCTCGCAGATGGTGAGAACACGTAATACATCTATCGACGAACAGGGACCAGAATCCCCGGTGGCAACTATGACCAGGGGTAGAGGCCGAGGCAGAGGCAGAGCTAAATCTAGAGCTCGAGCAGCAGTACCCGTAGTGGAGCCTCATGTGGATCTTTAGGAGGAGGTTCCAGTTCAGACTATACCCGTTGGACCAGTTCAGGTCCCGAAAGGATTCATAGCTACTCCAGTGCTTCAAGACGCTCTAGTCCGTTTGGTGAGTCTTATAAAGGGTGTGGCCCAGAATGGTACATTTCCAGTGGCACCAGCCGTCTCACAGGCTGGAGGAGGAGCACAGACTCCCACTACTCCCGCTCCGGAGTAGATGGCTCCCCAGTATCAGACTCCAGCAGCCCCACCAGTTGGGGTAGTCCAGCCAGTTGTTGAGGCACAGGCCGGTGATAGGCATGCCATGTCTTCTGAGGCTTTATTGAGGTTGGACAAGTTTACTAAGCTCTTTCCAGTTCACTTGAGTGGTACACCTTCTGAGGACCCACAGGATTATCTTGACCGCTGCCATGAGGTGTTATGGAACATGGGTATAGTTGAGACCAATGGGGGCGATTTTGCTGTATTTCAAATGACGGGTTTCGCCAAGAGGTGGTGGGGAGATTTTATGTTGACCAGACCAACTGGGTCGCCTGCACTGACTTGGGAGCAGTTCTCACGGCTATTTCTAGAGAAGTTCCTCCCTATCACCTTGAGAGAGGATTACCGCAGGCAATTTGAGTGTCTCCAGTAGGGCAGTATGACTGTTACTCAGTACGAGGCCCGTTTTACGGATCTAGCCCATCACGCTCTCCTTTTACTTCTTGTTGAGGGAGAGAGAGTGAGGAGGTTTATTGATGGACTCACTCACCCTATCAGGTTTCAGATGGGACCGGAAGTGAGATTCCCTTTTAGGTGGCTGCTAATGTTGCTAGGAGGATCGAGATGGTTCTTGCATAGGAGATAGGGCAGGGGTCTGATAAGAGGCCTCATCAGTTTGGTGGGTTCAGTGGTGCCTCGTCTGGAGGCAGGGGTAATTTTGTTAGAGGCCATCCTCCCAGGCCTTTTCATTCAATGCTCTAGGCATCCCACAGTGCTTCAGGTGGTCCCGACCCTCATATGCCTCATTCCAACCAGCTAGCTTACAGTGCACCACCAGCTCCTATTATTGCACCTCCGATCCGAAGTCATCAGGGTGGTTATCCAGGTCGACATGGCCAGTTCCAGGGTCATCAGTCACAACAGCCGAGATCCTATTATACTTGTGGTGATCTGAGGCACATTGCTAGATTTTGCCCCAGGTCTCAGGGCAGCATACAGTAGCATGGTTCTCGTGCTATGATTCCAGCACCAGCTGTTTCGCCACCCGCCCAGCTAGCTAGGGGCAGGGGTCAGACACCTAGAGATGGAGGTCAGGTCGTTAGAGGTGGATGACAGCTAGTTAGAGGCCGTCCCAGGGACGCGGTTCAGAGTGGTGGGGCCCAGCCCCGATTTTATGCTTTTTGAACTAGGCCTGAGGCCGAGTCTTCCGATGTCGTGATCACAGGTATTGCTCTAATTTTTCATAGAGATGCTTCAATTCTATTTGATCCAGGATCTACTTATTCCTATTTGTCCTCCTATTTTGTTTCATATCTAGTTGTGCCTCGTGATTCTCTGAGTGCTTCTGTGTGTGTGTCCACACCGGTGGGAGATTCTGTTGTGGTATATCATATCTATCGTTCGTGTATGGTTACTATTGGGAATCTTGAGACCAGTGTGGATCTCCTACTTCTTGATATGGTAGATTTTAATGTTATATTGGGAATGGATTGGCTGTCACCTTATCATGCTATATTGGATTGTCACGCCAAAACGGTGACCTTAGCCATATCGGGGTTGCCTCAATTAGAGTGGAAAGGGATTCCTGGCCATTCTACCAGCAGGGTTATCTCTTATATGAAGGCTCAACGTATGGTCGAGAAGGGTTGTCTAGCTTATTTGGCTCATATTTGCGATTCTACTGCGGATGTTCCTTCTATGGATTCAGTCCTAGTTGTCCATGAGTTTCCAGATATATTTCCTACATATTTACCGGGGATACCACCCAATAGAGATATTGACTTTTGTATTGATTTTGCTCCGGGAACCCAACCTATTTCTATTCCACCATACCGTATGGCCCCACTGGAGTTGAACGAATTAAAAGAACAATTACAAGAATTGCTTGATAAGGGCTTCGTCAGACCTAGTGTCTCGCCCTGGGGTGCGCCCGTGTTATTCGTGAGGAAGAAAGATGGGTCGATGAGAATGTGTATAGATTATCGACAATTGAATAAGTTCACTATCAAGAACAAGTATCCATTGCCGAGAATTGAGGACTTATTCGATCAGCTTCAGGATGCCAAGGTATTTTTCAAAGATCGATGTGAGGTCTGGTTATCATCAGTTGAAGATTAGGGCATCCGATGTGCTTAAGACAGCTTTTCGGACTCGGTATGGGCATTACGAATTCCTAGTGATGTCATTTGGGCTAACAAATACCCCAACAACATTTATGGATTTAATGAACCGGGTATTCAAACCCTATCTGGATTCTTTTGTGGTTGTATTCATTGATGATATCTTGATTTACTCCAGCAGTCAAGAGGAGCATGAGCAACATCTTCGAATTGTGCTTCAGACTTTGAAAAATAATCAGTTATATGCCAAATTCTCAAAATGTGAATTTTGGTTAGACTCAGTTGCCTTTTTGGGGCATGTAGCATCGGCTGAAGGCATAAAAGTGGATCCTAAGAAGATTGAGGCAGTTCAGAATTGGCCTAGACCTTCTTCAGCTACAGAAATTCGGAGTTTCCTGGGTTTGGCAAGTTATTATCGCCGGTCTGTGGAGGGGTTTTCATCCATAGCATTCCCACTGACCAAATTGACCCAAAAAGGTGCCCCATTTAGATGGTTAGATGAGTGTGAGTCGAGCTTTCAGAAGCTCAAGACTGCATTGACTACGGCACCAGTGTTGGTATTACCCATGGGTTCAGGATCTTATACGGTGTATTGTGATGCATATCGCGTTGGGCTTGGTGCAGTATTGATGCAAGATGGTAGGGTGATTGCATATGCATCACGATAGTTGACAGTTCACGAGACAAATTATCCCGTTCATGACTTAGAATTGGCATCCATTGTTCATGCGCTGAAAATTTGGAGGCATTACCTTTACGGTGCCTCGTGTGAGGTATTTACCAACCATCGTAGCCTACAATATCTGTTCAAACAAAAAGATCTCAATTTGAGATAGAGGAGATGGTTGGAGCTGTTGAAAGACTATGATATCACCATTTTTGTATCACCCCGGAAAGGCCAATATGGTGGCCGATGCTTTAAGTAGAAAGGCTGTGAGTATGGGTAGTCTTGCGTATATTTTGGTTGGTGAGAGGCCATTAGCTACAAATGTTTAGACTTTGGCCAATCAGTTCGTGAGGTTAGATATTTCAGAGCCCAGTCGGGTTCTAGCTTGCACAGTCGCTCGGTCTTCCTTATATGAGCGTATCAGAGAGCGACAATATGACGATCCTCATTTGCTTATCCTTAGGGACACGGTGCGACACGGTGGTGCCAAGCAGGTTGCTGTGGGGGAAGATGGAGTTCTGCAGATGCAGGGTCGTATTTGTGTACCTAATATGGATGGGCTTCGTGAATTAATTCTTGAAGAGGCCCATAGTTTCCGGTATTCCATTCATCCAGGTGCCGCCAAAATGTATCAAGTTTTGCGGCAAAATTATTGGTGGAGGAGAATAAAGAAGGATATGGTTGCATATGTAGCTCGATGTCTAAATTGTCAACAAGTCAAGTACGAGCATCAGAGACCTGGTGGTTTACTTCAGAAGTTAGAAATTCCTGAATGGAAGTGGGAGCGTATCACTATGGATTTTGTTGTTGGGCTTCCACAGGCTCAGAGAAAGTTTGACGCAGTATGGGCCATTGTGGACAGGTTGACAAGTCAGCACATTTCATTATAGTAGCAGTTACCTATTCTTCAGAGTGGTTAGCGGAGATTTACATCCGCGAGATCGTACGCCTTCACGGTGTACCCGTGTCTATCATTTCTGATCGAGGTACGCAGTTCACCTCGCACTTCTGGAGGGCTGTACATCGTGAGTTAGGCACGCGGGTTGAGTTGATTACAACATTTCATCCACAGACAAATGGACAGTCCGAGTGCACTATTCAGATATTAGAAGATATGCTTCGCACTTGTGTTATAGACTTTGGAGGCTCTTGGGATCAGTTTTTGCCACTTGCAGAGTTTGCCTATAATAACAGCTAACAATCGAGCATTCAGATGGATCCATATGAAGCATTACACGGGAGGCGATCGCGGCTCGGACCTTTTGGGTTGAACAATGCACGAAAAAGTAAAGGAAAATCTTTGCAGAAAAGTGCACTTCTGCGGTCCATTATGCGACCACAGAATCACTCTGCGGACCGCATAATTGTCGCAGAGTGACGCAGTTAATTGGGTCAGTTGGAAGCAACTATGCAGTCGATTATGTGACCATATAACTGTTATGCGATGCATTATGCGACCGCATAGTGATCGCATACACAGATAGTTCTTTTGGCCATTTTGTAACCAATTATGTGACCGATATGCTGTCCGCATATCGGTTATGCGATCGCATACCTTGTTCCGGAGCTTCATTTTTGGGTTTTTAAAATCCGACCCTATTTCATTAAATACACTCTTTGGGTCATTTTTGAGGTATAATCTGATATTTTAGAGTGAGAGAGAGTGCCCTAGAGTGAGAAGGTGTTCCTCAATAATTGATTCTTCAATTCTTGCTCATGTTTTGGAAGATTAAGGAGGGAAACTCACTAGGTCTTCATTCTAGAGGTAAGATTTTACACCCTAACCCTCAATTTCGAATTTTGTCTAGAAATAGGTAATAAGCAAGATAATTTCTGGGTAAGAGGGTTGTTTATTTTACATGCATGTGTTATCAAAGGGTGTAGAAAGATTGTTGAGCTAAAAATGATAAAGATTTGGTTGTGGGATGATGGAATCCTCTATAAAAGGACCTTGAACCTTAATCCACACTTAGTGTTTGATAAAATGCTTAAATGAGCTGAGACCGTGAATATCTTCCTAATTATGGTTCAATTTTGTTATGTCTCAAATAGACTGGGATTGCTAGAATTTCCGGAACGTTGTAGTAATTTAAGGAAAGATCAATTGAGGTATGTTGGCTAAACTTTCTCTCTTGGAATTGAATTCCATAAAGTTTCCGTGAGTTTTAAAGTATGTTTTGCGTATTAAAATGTGGTGGCTTGAATCGTATTTCAAATGAAAGCTAGTATGCCAAATTGTGTGAGAAAATCTCAATATTCTTAAGACTCTTAATTGCTCATATGTGTACCTAAAGTCTTGATTGGGAATGTCTTATTGGTGATAACCTATAAAGATGGTTGGAAGTGAAATCAGTAAATTGGGAATATAAAGTGTGGCCAACGTGCCAATAGTGAAAGTTATACTTGTGACCAATGGTGCCAATGAAATGAAATAATGTGAGAAAGATTATTAAATAAGCTTTGACTCAACTATTCCAAAATTGACTTCGACAATATAATCAGCTAAAAGTTTATAAACTCAAGTGATGCCCATATGTAGCTGTTTTAGCTAATGCTATGCTTTGTAAGTAATTTTCAATGTGTTTTGCGTTCTTACATATTCGTGAGTGGAAATTGGGTATGATTTTAACTTTTACTTCGATTGCCAATCATTTTACTCCATTTATTGGAAAGAAATCGATTGTGTTTAAAGCCTTCATTACTAATAAATTTAAAGTTGTGATTTCCGGAATATTCTACTTGTTGATAATTATGATGATAATCTATAAAGGGAAGAAATGAAAGTGTGGAATATGAAATACGGCCATTGTGCCATGAATAAAGAATCATATGTATGGCCAAGAGAGCCAATGAAATAATAATATTGTAAGTGGTTGAAAGTACGGATTAGGTGATATGTGGTGTGAAAGGTTATGAGATGTACGTATTTGTACTTTTGTTTCCAATGTGTTATGAAACCCTATGGACGGTCTATGAAATGCATAGGTATATTGTGTTATGAAACCCTATGGACGGTCTATGAAACGCATAGGTATATTGTGTTATGAAACCCTATGGACGGTCTATGAAACGCATAGGTATATTGTGTTATGAAATCCTGTGGACGGTCTATGAAACGCATAGGTACATTGTGTTATGAAACCCTGTGGACGGTCTATGAAACGCATAGGTACATTGTGTTATGAAATCCTGTGGACGGTCTATGAAACGCATAGGTACATTGTGTTATGAAATCCTGTGGACGGTCTATGAAACGCATAGGTACATTGTGTTATGAAATCCTGTGGACGGTCTATGAAACGCATAGGTACATTGTGTTATGAAATCCTGTGGACGGTCTATGAAACGCATAGGTACATTGTGTTATGAAATCCTGTGGACGGTCTATGAAACGCATAGGTACATTGTGTTATGAAATCCTGTGGACGGTCTATGAAACGCATAGGTACATTGTGTTATGAAATCCTGTGGACGGTCTATGAAACGCATAGGTACATTGTGTTATGAAATCCTGTGGACGGTCTATGAAACGCATAGGTACATTGTGTTATGAAATCCTGTGGACGGTCTATGAAACGCATAGGTACATTGTGTTATGAAATCCTGTGGACGGTCTATGAAACGCATAGGTACATTGTGTTATGAAATCCTGTGGACGGTCTATGAAACGCATAGGTACATTGTGTTATGAAATCTTGTGGACGGTCTATGAACGCATAGGTACATTGTGATATGAAATCCTGTGGACGGTCTATGAACGCATAGGTACATTATGTTATGAAATCCATTTTGATATGAAATCCTGTGGACGGTCCTCGAAACACATAGGTGCATTGGGTATAATAGGTATAGATGTACGGTATGAATAAACACTATGAACGGTCTATGAAACGCATAAGTGTATAATATGATATGTGAACACTAAGGACGGTCTAATGAGACACATTATTAATGCAGACAATAGGTGCCCCTTTTGTTGTCCTTGTTTGTATAGGTTGTTTCAATTATATTATATTATGTGTTCCACGTATAGATCATATGTCCATTCTATTTTGAAAGAGGATTTCTAGTTATACATACTAGTGCTATTCGACAGTACTAATGTCCCTTTTGCCGGGGGCGCTGCATCTTTAATGGATGCAGGTGGTTCTACAGCAGGTAGCATTGATAAGTGATAGTAGTACACTCCTTTCAGCTGATTTGGTGAGCCCCACTTCATTTTGGGGTCATGTATCTTTTGTTTCTCATGTACTTTGTGGTTGAGGTATAGCCGGGGCTTTGTTGCCGGCATTTCTATATTACTCTTCAGTTGTACTTAGAGTCTCCGTAGACAGTTTGTGGGTGGTATATTTGATGTTGGGGATTGGATTAGAACTGTTGGTATTTGGCAACATATTTTTCATTAAATCTATAAACTCGTACTATTTTTGAAATATTGAATGATGCTGTTAATGGGAATGAAGTGGAAGCGGTTAATGAAATCTCTTCAGTATTTGATTAACGGAGTACATCTCCTCTTTATTCAGGAATGAATTTGGGTAGAATGAAATCTAACATGCTTGCTCAGTTTTGGGGCGTGACAGTAATGAAGTTCGGAAAGAAGGGCAAGTTGAGCCCTAGGTATATCGGACCCTTTGAAATTCTTGAAACGGTGGGTGAAGTAGCCTACAAGCTTGCACTACCACTTAGTTTATCAGCAGTTCACCTGGTGTTCCATGTGTCTATGCTCTGGAAATATCATGGTGATCCGTTCCATGTGTTATATTTCAGCTCAGTCCAATTGGACAAGGATTTGACTTATGAGGAGGCCCCGGTAGCTATTCTAGCCCGGTAGGTCCGACAGTTGAGGTCAAAGAGTTATCCATAAGTTCAAGCACAATGGAGAGGTTAGCCGATAGAAGCATCTACCTAGGAGTCCCAGTCGGACATGCGGAGTAGATATCCACACCTTTTCACCACCTCAGGTAATTTTCTAGTTCCGTTCGAGGACGAACGTTTGTTTTAGAGGTGGAGAATGTGATGACCCGATAGGTCATCTTTAAATTTAACAATTATTTTTGTCTTCTTAAACCTCAAATAGCACCCTTCAGTTTTTCTCGACTTGCGTGCGCAGTCCGTAAAATTTTTGGAAAGTTTTTATGTGAAAAATTGATTAAAATATGAAATAGTTGATAAGTAGGGATTTTGACCGATTATTTGCTCTTTTTTACATGCGAGTTACCTCAAAAATGCTTAAAGGCATTCCCGAAAACTAACAAAATGTGCTTACTTGCAGGAATATTGGGATATAAGCCAAAGAAGTCAAAATCAACTCCTAAAGGAGTCAAAAGTGAACAAGAACCAAAAGAGGGCAAAAAGGCCAGCAGTGCGGACCGCACAATTCTAGTGCGGCCGCAGAGAGGAGATTCAGAGAATGGTATTTGGGCAAGCTGAAGGAGTGCGGACCGTACCAAAATTGTGCGGCCGCAGAATATCAAGTGCGGACGCACTCACTATTATGCGATCCGTAGGAGTGAAGAATCAGAGAGTTGGATTCAAGTTCAAAATCAAGAAGTGCGGACAACATCATTTTTATGCGGTCGCACAATCAGAAGCGCGACCGCACTCGTTTTTATGTGGACCGTACAAGCCTCGAAGTTTCAAGCCCAAATATTCCAAGAATCGGACCGCACAATAATTGTGCGGCTACAGAAGCTCAATGTGCGGACTGCACCAGAATTATGCGGACTGCACCAGAATTATGCGGCCGCACAACCTTCGCAGGGGCAATTTTGTCAGTTATTTTCAGCTTAGTATAAATAAAACTTTTTGTCATTTTTAGGTGAAGTGACGTTGGAGAAGAGCACCTGAGCTGTTTTCTTTGCTATTTTGAGGACTTTTGTACTAGATTAACATCTATACATTAGATTTTCTTTCCCTAATCAATTAATATGCATTCTATCTTAATTTCTTCTTTTATTTCTGTACTTTTCATGAGTAGCTAAATCTTTAGCTAGAGTTGTGACCCAACCCTAGTGTGGGTATTTAATGGATATTTAATTTAGGGATTATTTTTTATTGGGTAGTGATATTTAGCCTTGTTCATGATTGAACCCTAGAATCAATAGTTGCAAACATTGATTCATGCCTATTTAACTTAGCCTTTACTTGAGAAAGAGAGAGTAAGTCTAGGAAAATTTGGCTAACAAGAAATTGGGGTGAACTCAAGAAATTGATAGCCCCAATTATAGGGTTAAACCTAGAGATATTAATACCCGACTTGAGCTAATATCACTTGTATTGTGCAAATACCCAATTAGGCTTGAGAAAGCCAAATTGGACAAAATCACTCAAACTACCAAGAGGTATAGAGAGAGTACTCGGATGTGATTGCTACATCACGACCACAACTAATCAAATTTTCCTTGGAGTTTACAACCCATTAGATAACCACCTAGGTAGAAGTCACGACCCTAGTCCCTTTTAATCATTTGAAAAATTCAAAACCAAAAATATTGTCCTTAGTTTTATACTTGCAAACAATAGAGTAAAGTAGAAGTAAAACACCAATCAAGTTTGTGGAAGTATAATTGGAGCCAAAACTTGCAATTAACTTAGATATACACCTAATTTCATATTCTAACTCCCTGTGGATTCGATCCCGACCTTCGTTGGGTTTATTATTGCATCGACCGCCTCACTACTTAAATTTGTTGTGGGTTTGGCGAAGATCAAATTTTGGCGTCGTTTCCGGGAAGTTAAACGGATTTAGCTATATATCTAGGTATTTGTGTGTTTTGTCTTTCTTTCCTTCCGAGTCACTAATTTTGTTTGTGAATTGCTTTTAGGTACAAAATGTCCCTTAACAACGAGCCCCTCAAAAATTTACCATTGGGGGAGGAGGTAGATAATGATTAAGTGGATGAGGTTCATCCCGAGCCTCAAGTAAACAGGCGAGGCCGACCGCCTCATGATAATGTCCCAAACACTCATCCACCTCCACCAAGAGCATCGCACCGGGTGTTGCCGAATGAGGGCTATACAAGTGCAATAGTCCCGCCCCAGATTAGGGCGGGCAACTTCCAAATAACCAATGTGATGCTTACACTGCTTGAGCAGTGAGGTTTCTTCACCGGAGCTCCACACCAAAATACCTACAAGCATCTCAAGGGTTTCGTCGATACTTGTTTGGGAGCAAGCAAACAAATGTCTCCGAGGATGCACTGCGGTTAAGGCTATTTCCCTTTTCTCTACGGGGAAAGGCTTTGGACTGGTTGGAGAGATTGCCCAATCATTCCATCCACACTTGGGATGAGTTGGCCGAGAAGTTCATTGCCAAAGTCTTCTCTCCGGGGCACATGGCTATACTAAGGGATGAAATTCTAGCTTTCAAATAAGAGCCCAATGAGCCATTGTATGAGATTTGGGAAAGATATCGTACCATGGTCAAAGAATGTCCGAACATTGATATGATCGAGGCCATGATCCAACAGACCTTCTACAGGGGGATCAATACAACGAATCAGTGTGTGGTAAATCAACTTGCTGGGGGTAACTTCATGAACACGCCTTATTCTGAAGCTTGTGAAATCTTGGATGAGATGGCGGACACCTCTTCGGCGCGGCAAAGTAGAGCCAATGTTCCTTAGGGCGACCCAAATGTTATTCACCTACACAATGAGCTACATGATCATTGGCAAGCTATTGCGGAGTTGACAACCACCATGAACCAATTGGCCAAGGCTCAGCTTCAACAGGTTCAAGGGCCGAAACAGGTGAATGTTATGGAAGGGGTGAACGTGATGGTAAACAAGAGACGACAACGAGGTCAACAAGTACAAAACCATCCGGAACAATTTGAGCAAAATAATAGTGGGTATAATCAAGATGATTCATATAATGAACAATATGAAGAGGTTCAATATGTCAACAATTATCAAGGTCAAAGAAGCAATGCTCCAAATCAACAATAATAGAGATCACAAGGAAATCAAGGAAATTAGAACAACCAAGGCCACCAAGGAAATTGGAGTGGTGGAAACAACAATAATCAAAGCAATTGGGGTAATCAAGGTAATCAAGGCAATTGGGGAGGAAATAATCAAGGTAATTGGGGTGGCAGCAATAAAAGAAATTGGGGAGGCAACAATAATCAAGGGGGTTGGAACAATAGCAATCAAGGAAATCGGGGGTCGGGATTTCAGAGGCCCCCGATGTATCAACAACCAAACAACCCGCATCCTTATCCGTCGCAAGGTCCTAGTTCTTCCAATAGTAAAAAGGGACGGATTGGAAATATGTTTAAGCAACTGATAGAGAAAAGCGCCGACTCCGATGCCCAATTAGCCTCCCACAACACTTTTATCCACAATTTGGAGGTTTAACTTGGCCAAATTTCTCAAGCTTTAAATACTCGCCCAAAGGGGGCGCTACCTAGTGATACGGTGGTGAACCCGAAAGGTGGGAATACGGGGCATGCAATGGCTATGACAACAAGAAGTGGGAGAGGTGGAGTTGCTAGTACCTCAAACCAAAGAAGACATATGGGTGATGATGTGTTGGTGCAAGATGATGATGATCCAAGCAATGATGTTCAAGCTCATGAAGAATCAAGGATTGATATTGATGAAAATGTGGAGGAGACGCAAGAAGAAGTGAACCCGTCTAGGGAGCACGTGATTGACATGCCAGAGCCGGTAGTCCCAAAGGCTAAGGCACCAATGCCAAGGCCTCCTCCTCCATACCCTCAAAGACTTGCAAAGAAACACAATGAGAATCAATTTAATAAATTCATTGATATGATGAAAAGTTTGTCCATAAATGTGCCATTGGTTGAAGCCTTAGAACAAATGCCGGGATATTCCAAGTTCATGAAGGATTTGGTAACAAAGAAGAGATCAATGAACCGTGAAATGATCAAAATGACACATCAAGTGAGTGCTATTGTTCACTCCATGGCTCCAAAGTTGGAAGACCCCGGTGCTTTCACAATCCCGTGCACTATTGCGAGTGCCGATTTCGCCAAAGCTTTATGTGACTTGGGGGCAAGCATTAACTTGATGCCCTATTCTGTGTTCAAAACGTTGGGAATTGGGAAACCAAGACCCACATCCATGAAGTTGCAAATGGAGGATAGGACAATGAAAAGGCCATTAGGGATAATTGATGATGTGTTAGTTCGGGTCGACAAGTTCATCCTTCCCGTAGATTTTGTGATACTTGACTGTGAGGTTGACTACGAGGTGCCAATCATTTTGGGGAGACCTTTCCTTGCTACAGGGAAGGCCTTAGTTGATGTGGAAGCCTACGAGCTCACCTTCTGGGTGGGAGATGAAAAAGTGGTGTTCCATATTTGTAAATTAATGAGGCAGCCAAATAGCAACGAAGTGTGTTCGTTCGTGGATCTTATGACCGAAGTAATTGTTAATGACACAAGTGTTGTGATAAATATTGAAGATACCTTAGAAGTTGTGTTTTTGAATCATGATGAGGATGAGAAGGAAGGCTTTGTAGATTGTGTCAATGCTTTGCAAGGAATGGGATCATATACTTATGAGCCCCAAAAACTTTCCTTGGATCTCGAAAACCGGAAGATTCCACCAACAAAGCCCTCAATCAAGGAGCCTCCCACCTTGGAGTTGAAGACTTTGCCTTCACACCTTAGGTATGCGTTTCTAGGCCCTTGTTCCACTTTACCTATTATTCTTTCCTCGTGCTTAACTAACGTGCAGGTAGATTCCACCCTTGCGATGCTCCAAAGGAGGAAGAAAGCAATAGGTTGGACATTGGCAGATATTCGGGGTATAAGCCTCGTCTTTTGCATGCACAAAATCATTTTGGAGGATGACAAACACTCCATGGAACATCAAAGACGATTGAATGAGTCCATGCAAGAGGTAGTAAAGAAATATATCATCAAGTGGTTGGATGCCGGGGTTGTTTACCCCATTTTCGATAGTTCGTGGACCTCACCGGTGCAATGTGTCCCAAAGAAAGGGGGCATGACTGTGATAACAAATGACAAAAATGAATTAATCCCCACAAGAACTGTCACCTGGTGAAGAGTGTGCATGGATTATAGGAAGTTCAACAAAGTTACTTGGAAAGACCATTTTCCACTTTCATTTCTTGATCTAATGTTGGATAGGTTGGCCGGACGTGCTTATTATTGCTTCCTTGATGGATATTTTAGGTATAACCAGATTCTTTTTGCTCCTAAAGACCAAGAGAAGACCACTTTCACTTGTCCCTATGGCACTTTCGCATTCTCGGGGATGTCATTCGGGTTATGCAATGCACCGAAAACTTTTCAACGGTGTATGATGGTCATCTTCACCGATATGGTGGAGGACTTTCTCGAGGTTTTCATGGATGATTTTTCTGTCGTGGGGAATTCTTTTGAAGAGTGCTTGGATAACTTGGATAAGGTATTGGCACGTTGTGAGGAAACTAACTTGGTGTTGAATTGGGAGAAGTGTCACTTTATGGTCGAGGAGGGCATTGTCCTCGATCACAAGATTTCCAAGAACGGTATTGAGGTTGATAAAGCAAAAATTGAAGTGATATCCAAACTCCCTCCCCTACTTCCGTAAAAGGAGTGAGGAGATTTCAAGGTCATGCAGGGTTTTACCACCGATTCATCAAGGACTTTTCTAATGTGGCAAACCCCTTGTGCAAACTCTTGGAGAAAGATGCCAAGTTCCTTTTCAATGGAGATTGTATGAAGGCATTTGAGCTGCTCAAGTATAAGTTGACTACCACTCCTATTATCAGCGTGCCAAATTGGAGCTTACCAATTGAGCTCATATGTGATGCAAGCGATGTGGCGGTTGGAGTGGCATTGGGGCAACGAATTAATAAGATCTTTCATCCGGTCTACTATGCTAGAAAGACCATAAACGAGGCCCAAGTCAACTATACGGTGACCAAAAAAGAACTCTTAGTCATTGTCTTTGCTATGCAGAAGTTCCGGCCATATCTAATGGGTACAAAGGTGATTGTTCACACCGACCATGCGGCACTTCGTTATTTTATGAGCAAAAAAGACTCTAAGGCAAGGTTGATGCGGTGGGTGCTTCTATTGCAAGAGTTTGATCTAGAGATTCAAGACCGCAAGGGTAGTGAGAATCAAGTGGCTGACCACTTGTCCCGATTGGAGGAGGAGGGGAGGCCACATGATGGCCTTGAGATCAATGATTCATTTCCTGACGAACAACTCCTTTCCATTTCTATGACTGGGTTGCCATGGCTTGCCGATGTGGCCAACTATCTTGTGAGTGGCATTGTTCCGAATGAGTTCTCTTCAAACCAAAGAAAGAAGCTCAAACAGGACTGCCTGGACTACTATTGGGATGAGCCATATCTCTTCAAAATTTGTACTGATGGTGTTTCCGAAGATGTGTACCAGAAGAAGAACAATTGGGTATTCTTGAAGCTTGTCACTCTTCGCCATATTGTGGTCACCATGGTGGAGCAAGAACTGCTACAAAGATGCTAAGCTATGGATACTATTGGCCTACCCTTTACAAGGACGCTAGCGATCTCGTTAAGCATTGTGATGAATGCCAAAGGGCCGGTGGGATCTCCAAGAAAAATGAGATGCCTCTCACCACCATCCTAGAGATTGATATTTTTGATGTTTAGGGCATTGATTTTATAGGTCTGTTTGTGAGCTCATGTGGGAACACCTATATATTGGTAGCTGTGGATTACGTGTCTAAATGGGTTAAAGTTGTGGCTTTGCCCAACAATGAAGCTCGGAGTGTGGTAGCTTTCTTGNTAACAATTTGGTATTCTTAAAGCTTGCCACTGTTCTCCATATGGTGGTCACCATGGTGGAGCAAGAACTACTACAAAGGTGCTAAGCTGTGGATTTTATTGGTCTACCCTTTACAAGGATGCTAGCGATCTTGTTAAGCATTGTGATGAATGCCAAAGGGCCGGTAGGATCTTCAAAAAAAATGAGATGCCTCTCACCACCATACTAGAGATTGATATTTTTTATGTTTGGGGCATTGATTTTATGGGTCCATTTGTGAGATCATGTGGGAACACCTATATATTGGTAGCTGTGGATTACGTGTCCAAATGGGTTGAAGTTGTGGCTTTTCCCAACAATGAAGCTCGGAGTGTGGTAGCTTTCTTGAAGAAGAACATATTCACAAGGTTTGGTACTCCAAGGGCCATCATTAGTGATGGGTGATCACACTTTTGCAACAAAGCTTTTGATATTTTACTCTCCAAGTATGGTGTCACTCATAAAGTGTCGACCCCTATCATCCTCAAGCAAGTGGACAGGTTAAAGTCTCCAATCGGGAGATCAAGAGTATTTTGTCAAAGACTGTGAATGCCAACCGGACAAATTGGTCGAAGAAACTTGACGATGCCCTTTGGGCTTATAGAACAACTTACAAAGCACCAATTGGTATGTCTCTGTATCGCTTAGTGTTCGGGAAAGTTTGTCACCTTCCGGTGGAACTTGAGCATAAGGCTATGTGGGCGTTAAAGAAGCTTAACTTTGAGTGGGATGTAGCTGCAAATCTTAGGGTGGAGCAATTGAATGAACTTGATGAGTTTCGGTTCCATGCATACTCCAGTTTGTCCTTATATAAGGACAAGATGAAGTACCTCAATGACAAGTATATTCGGAACAAAGAATTCAAAGAAGGTGATCTTGTACTTTTGTTCAACTCTTGGTTGCGGATGTTTTCAGGAAAGCTGAAATCAAAGTGGAGTGGCCCATTTGAAGTTGTACACGTGACACCCTTTGGTGCTCTAGGTTTGAAAAATAAGAATGATGAGGTGTTTAGAGTCAACGGGCACCGGGTTAAACATTATCTTGGCAAGGTTGATGATGGCCACGTTGTGGCATTGCTCCATTTCAAGTGATTGATGGTAACATGCGTCGTGCCATGACGTTAAATCAGACGCTTCTTGAGAGGCAACCCATGTGTCTTTTTCTTTTACTTGTATTTCTTCTTTAGATTAGATAGGCTTTGTTTGGTACTAACTAGTTTTGAAGTGTATGCAGGAATGGGTGTGCATTGCAGGAACTGAGCATGAAAAATTTGGCTAAGTGTCACAAAAGTGCGGACCACACTGCCACTCTGCGGCCGCACAATTTTGTGTGCGGTCGCACAACTGGGAGATAAAAAATACATGGTCTCTGAAGTTTGGCCAGGCAAAAATTCTTAACAAAATGCGGCCGCACCCATTTTTGTGCAGTCCACACCAATTCTGGGGCCGCACTCATTGTTGTGCGATCCACAACAATTCTTCATAAGGGCAGGTAATGAGTGCGGACCACACTCAAAATTGTGCGGCCGCACTGCAGGTAAAATTGTGGTCCGACTGGTAAAAGTATAAATAGGGCCTCCCTCAGTTGTTTTACACTTTACGCTCTTTTGAAACCTGAAGCTAAGCTAGCACAGTGCATATCCTCATTGTTTTCAATCTCTCCTCATTTTATTAGTGTTGAATCTCACCTGCATCTTCATTACTGGTATGCTAATTTATTCTTTAGATTTTTCCTTAATTTTATTCTTTTGACTAGGGTTATTTCCATGCCTAAACATACTGAGACCACATAGGGAGTTCTCTTAACTCTCTACCCCTTCCCTATTCTTATTTTTTTTAAGTATTGGGGACAATGCTTATTTTTCATTTGGGGGTGGTCTATTTTGATTTATTAACATTTGACATTTGGCATGTAATAACTCTGATACTATTTTTCTTTCATTCTTATTTTCCCTTTGGTATGTATATATTCTCCCCATTTGATGTAGATATTCATTTCCCTTATGTATATATTCATTTGACTTCGGTTTGTATATTCATTTATCTCGCTTCCCGTAGTTTACTTCATAACTTCTTTAGTTTGCTTTTCCTTAGTAGTATAACTTCTTATTTACTTTAGTAGCTTCTTTTTAATTTGTTAGCTTTTTTTTTTTACGTTTTGAGTGAATAATAAGCCTTTGGTTTTCTTAATGCCACGGTTCTTTCCAAAGGTGGATTTTGTGTGAACCGGGTGGTTCTTCCAAACGATGGATGACGTGACAACCTTCTTAAGGGATTGAGTCCGTTTTATTTTATGTTTTTACAAAATATAGTAGTAATGAATAAAAGTGTATCGAGCATGCTTCACTTGGTACCAACACATTTACCTCTGACCTTATGGTTAAAAACAAAGTTGTTGGCATAAAATAGCTCTAGTTGTGACCTTTAGACACTTATTTTGACTCAAACAGTCATCGAATGGTTCAGTCGAGCCATTTGTGATTCTCAATCTTAGCTAGGGTTGTTGTGGGCCCTCGACTCCATTCTCTTTAGCAATCCAGCAGTGTGAGAAGTGAGGTATTGAATTGCAAGTCCAAGTTCCCGTGCCAATAGTCTAGAACTTGCCCCGAGTATTTTTCTAGGCAAAATTCTAAGTGTAGCTTGGCTTGAGAAATGATTGTAGGCTCTCCTTGATCCAATTTGAAATTGAAATCTTCCATTGCCTACCAATGTGATAACCCTAGTCAACCCCTTTGAGTCGAAGCCCTTTTCTTTCAATAACCACATTACAAGCCTTTATCCGTTCTGTAGTGACCCTTTCTTGGCACCCGATCTTTCTCTAGCATTCTTGAGAAACAATGGGCAACAGAAAAACATAAGTTTGGGAGATAGACGAGGAGTTTGAAGTGATAAAAGGTACAAAGAAGAGAAAGAAATGAAAAAAAAAAAAAGAAAAATGCCAAAAAGAAAGTGAATAAAATGAAGAGATGAAGGGAATTCAAACGAAAGTAGGGATCAAAGGCTGAAGTAAATAGAAAATAAGAAAAATGAATGTCATGATCAAGAAAGAGTGACGCTACGTCTCTCTATGTTCCCCCGAGGAAGAAGAAAATGACTTAAAGAGTCGATAAAGTATGAGCCGAAAAGAGAAAATGGAGTGCTTAAGGAAAGATGAAACCATTCTATTCCAACAAGTCCTACCTTGGCCCAAAAGCCTTCATTACATCCAACAAAAGCCCTACATGATTTCAAGTTGAGTGAGCTTACATTACTGGTGATTTATATGAGGGGCAAGCTTATAGTACTTAGAGCCGAACTTGTAGCATTCTTTTGAGAGAGATGAGCGAACTTTTCACAATCCTTGTATCGAGTGTTGCATTCTAAAGTAAGATGTACTAATGGAGAGTAGAGGAGTAGGAGTTTGGATCCACAATGACCTATGTGAAAGAGTGAGTTTCCTTAATGAATAGAGTCAACTCTTGATGCTCTAGTGTCATATTAAAACTATTGTACTCAAAACATCAAACCATTTCATTGTTGATAATTCATGTGTTGTGGGTAATTGTTGGTCCCAATTGATGTGTGATTGATTCACCTTAAACCAGCTGAAATATCTCTTTTTCTAGTGGAGGTGCGAATTGCATTATTTGCTTGAGGACAAGAAAAAACTTAAGTTTGGGGGAATTGATAAGTAGGGATTTTGACCGATTATTTGCTCTCTTTTACTTGCGATTTAGCTCAAAAATGCTTAAAGGCATTCTCGAAAACTAACAAAATGTGCTTACTTGCAGGAATATTGGGATATGAGCCAAAGAAGTCAAAATCAACTCATAAAGGAGTCAAAAGTGAGCAAGAACCAAAACAGGGCAAAAAGGCCAGTAGTGCGGCCGCAAAGAGGAGATTCAGAGAATGGTATTTGGGCAAGCTGAAGGAGTGCGGACTGCACCACAATTGTGCTGCCGCAGAATATCAAGTGAGGCCGCACTCACTATTATGCGGTCCGTAGGAGTGAAGAATCAGAGAGTTGGATTCAAGTTCAAAATCAAGAAGTGCGGACCGCATCATTTTTATGTGGTCGCACAGTCAGAAGCACGACCGCACTCATTTTTATGCGGACCGTAGAAGCCCCGAAGTTCCAAGCCCAAATATTCCAAGAATCGGACCGCACAATAATTGTGCGGCTACAGAAGCTCAATGTGCGGACCGCACCAAAATTATGCGGCCGCACAACCTTCACAGGGACAATTTTGTCAGTTATTTTCAGCTTAGTATAAATAGAATGTTTTGTCATTTTTAGGTGAAGTGACGTTGGAGAAGAGCACCTGAGCTGTTTTCTTTGCTATTTTGAGGACTTTTGTACTAGATTAACATCTATACATTAGAGTTTCTTTCCCTAATCAATTAATATGCATTCTATCTTAATTTCTTCTTTGATTTCTGTACTTTTCATGAGTAGCTAAATCTTTAGCTAGGGTTGTGACCAAACCCTAGTGTGGGTATTTAATGAGTGTTTAATTTAGGGATTATTGTTTATTGGGTTAGTGATATTTAGCCTTGTTCATGATTGAACCCTAGAATCAATGTTTGCAAACATTGATTCATGCCTATTTTACTTAGCCTTTACTTGAGAAAGAGAGATTAAGTCTAGGAAAACTTGGCTAACAAGAAATTGGGGTGAACTCAAAAAATTGATAGCCCCAATTAAAGGGTTTAACCTAGAGATAGTAATACCCGACTTGAGCTAATATCACTTGTATTATGCAAATATCCAATTGTGCTTGCGAAAGCCAAATTGGAAAAAATCACTCAAACTACCAAAAGGTATAGAGAGAGTACCCGGATGTAATTGCTACATCACGACCCCAACTAATCAAATTTGCCCTGGAGTTTACAACCCATTAGATAACCACCTAGGTAGAAGTCACAACCCTAGTCTCTTTTAATCATTTGAAAAACTTAAAACCAAAAATATTGTCCTTAGTTTTATACTTGCAAACAATAGAGTAAAGTAGAAGTAGAACACCAATCAAGTTTGTGAAAGTGTAATTGGAGTCAAAACTTGCAATTAACTTAGATATAGACCTAATCCTATATTTTAACTCCCTGTGGATTCGATCCTAACCTTCGTTGGGTTTATTATTGCATCGACCACCTCACTACTTAATTGTGGTGTGGGTTTGGCGAAGATCAATAGTGCTTCAAAACTCATTTGAGTTGACTTCGGTTAATGTTTGGAGCAAACGGACTTGGATCGGTGCTTTGACAGTTCCGATAGGTCCGTATTGTGATTTGGGACTTGGGCGTATGCCCAAAATTTAATTTGGAGGTCCCTAGCTTGAGTTATCACCATTTGTTGAAAATTGGAAGTTGGAAAGCATATAGATTCCAGAGTTTGACCATAAATTGACTTCTATTGATATCGGGGTCGGAATCTAATTCTGAAAATTTTTATAGGTCCATTATGTCATTTATGACTTGTGTGCGAAATTTGAGGTCAATCAGACGTGATTTGATAGGTTTTGGCATCGAATGTAGAAGTTAAAAATTCTTAAGTTCCTTAAGCTTGAATTGGGGTATGATTCATCATTTTAGCGTTGTTTGATGTGATTTCAGGTTTCGACTAAGTTCGTATGATGTTTTAGGACTTGTTGGTTTATTTGTTTGAGGTTCGGGGGGCCTCGGGTGGATTTCGGATGGTTAACGAAATAAAATTTGGACTTAAGAAAAATCTAAAATTTTGGCCTTCTAGTGTAATCACAACTGCGGATTTTTGACCGCAGGTGCGAGCTCGTAGAAGCGAGCCAGGCCTCGCAGAAGCGGATGGTCCACAGAAGTGGAAGGCGCATCGCAGAAGCGCGACCACAGAAATGATGCAATGGTCGCAGATGCGGCCTAGGCTAAGGGGGTCTTGGACCGTAGAAACGAGTCCGCAGAAGCGACCTCCACCCTCACATCTGCGAGACCGCTAATGCGGCCAAGTGCATCGCAGATGCAGAAACACTGACAATGTTAAAAACAGAGAGGTTCCAAGATTTTTCTCATTCTTGGACATTTCAAGTACGGGTTGGGGCGATTTTTGAGCAAGAATTCATGGGAAAACTTGAGTCACTTGTGATCATTGTTAGTCAATAATATTGAATTATCATCGATTATTTCGACTGGATTACGTGTTTTTGAGGTGAAACTCGAGGATTTGGGCCTAAGGATTTGAAAATAAGATTTAGGGATTTGAAGGTCGAGTTGACGTCGAAATTTGGTAAAATTTATATGGTTAGATTCTTGGTTGAATGGGCGTTCATATTTTGTAACTTTTATCGGGTTCCGAGATGTGGGCCCCACAGGCAATTTTTGAGTTAAATTTCCGGTTTTAATTGAAAAATTTAGTATTTTCATATAGAATTAATTTTTATAATTCGTGTTGAGTATATTGAATTGTTTGTGACTAGATACGGGGCATTCAGACACCAATTCGCGAGGCAAAGGTTTATTGAAATCTTGAGTTGGTTGCAAATCGAAGTAAGTGTCGTGGTTAACCTTGACTTGAGGGAGTAAGACTTATTTGTCTATTTACTACGCGATTTAATGTGCGGGTACACCGTATATGTGAGGTGACGAGTACTTATGCGTTGTGGTTGAGTCAAAGCATGCAGGTGAAATTTGGTTATTGTGAATAATTGCCTATTTAATTAAGATATTCCTGCTTAAGTTATTACTGTTTATTTGATCATTTTTCATGAGATTATTGCTAGTTTAATTATTGTTGAATATTTTGGAAGGTGAGATCGGTATTCTGGTATTGAATTGATTGATAAGTATATATCCGCATTTAAATACTCTTCCAAATTTATATTATTATTTTCATGGTAAGGAAGAGTGTTAAAACACGAATGGTGATGCCATGCCATTTTCAAAGAGAGTTAAAGCACGAAGGGTGATGCCGTGCCAGAAGAGAGTTAAAGCACGAAAGGTGATGCCGTGCCAATTATTACTATTTATTTATCAATTTATGGGAAGAATGAGAGTAAAAGCACGAAGGGTAGTGCCGTGCCATTTTCATATTATCAGCTGCTCATTTTATTGTTGATGAATTAATTGGCTGCTACGTGACATTTCTCCTGCTGAAATTATTATATCATCCTCCTTCACATATTCCCTCCCAAATTTATAAATTATTATTTATTGTGCTATTGTTGCTTCGTATTTGTATATATTTGTACAGGTTGTTTACGTACGTGTCTTGTCATAGCCTCGTCACTACTTCGTCGAGGTGAGGCTCGACACTTATAGAGTACATGGGGTCAGTTGTACTCATACTATACTCTGCACTTCTTGTGCAGATTTTGGAGTTGGTCCAGCGGCGTACCATAGACTTACTCAGATTTAGCTACCTAGAGGAGACTTGAGGTATAACTGCACAGCGTCCGCAGTTCTGAAGTCCCCTTCTATCTTATCTTAGCTTTGTATTATCTTTCAAACAGCTTGAATTTTATTCAGACCTTTATTTGCATTATTCTAGTAGCTCGTGCACTTGTGACACCAGATTCGGAGATGTATTTTGATGATTCGGTAGCTATGGTCTTCCGCACTTTATTTCAGTAATTGACTTCCGTTTAATTTAATTTATTTAAAAATGGTTAAGATTATTCTAACATTGGCTTGCCTAGCAAGTGAAATGTTAGGCGCCATCATGGTCCCGAAGGTGGGAATGTCAGGTCGTGACACTATCGGCTAAACCAAATAGAAATTTATTGAACAATCATTCAATCAATACCAAATTTTTAATACCATCTAAGATCTAACCAAACGGTATTTTTTAATTGAAGAGTCTTCAAGACTACTCATACTGTCATACACGTATTAACCAAATTTTTAATACCATCAAGACTACTCATACAGATAGATATACATGTATTAATCATTGAGATTTCGATTTTTCGGCTTCTTAGTTTTCAGTTCAAGAGAAAGACGAGACTGATGACTTCTCTGCCTCTGGTAGCTGCAGACAATTGAGAATTAAAAAATAGAAATTAGGGATTTAGCCATTTAGGGTTTCAATAGTACTTTATATACATAGGGGTAAACGTATAAATATAAAAAATTTTAACGAGTTAACGGTTTACCCGATAAGAAAATTGAGTAATCCGCCCCAAAATCATTAAGCTGTTAATTATAAAATCTCAATCTGTTCACCATCTATTACCTCAATAATACGATACTAATAAGCCAATAAGCTATCGGTTCGGTTAACGGTTTCGGTTCAATTTTGAACAGTCCTAATGATACTTGATACTTCCTCTGGTCTTTTTTTTCTTAACAATTATATTTGGTATCTAGAACGCAGTAATCCAGCGAACAATTCGCGCACACATATATAGAGCCCATTTAAAGTGGAAGCGTTTTCACCAAGAATATTTTCATTCAGAAGACTCGAATCTAAGACCTCTGATTAAAGATATAATATGTTAATAATCTTTACTCCTCACATTAGCCTTTTGCAATTAAGTAACCAACTTTTCAAGAAAATATTAATTATAAAAGTTATTTGACTACATATCTTGTTGATTCTTCGATCACCAAATCCTTTTACTTTTTGTGGGACTTTTAATAGCGTAGTAAATAAGGAAATTTTGAAAAAGATAATTAATTCTTTCTTAATTTTTAAAACGACAATAGTTTAGAATAATTACTATTAGCAAAAGTAATAAGTAGATAGGATCTGAAGGAATAACAATCTTTGGTGGGTTGTCAGAATACAACCTTTGGGTAATTTATTAGTTTCCCTTTTTTGTATAACGGCTTGTTCTTTTCTTTAGTTAATTACTTCTCTTATAATACCTTTTCAGGATTTCTATTTCTTTATAAAGATCAAGTGTTTTATGCTATACACTGATGACTTTTACTACTCAGAACAATATATATGGCAAAAATAGGGTTTCACATAATGGTCGAGTAATTCTTCCCTTTATGTGAAAGTAGAGTTTTGGCTCAACTATATTGTGGTTGGCTATGTCCCTAATAAAAAAGGAATTTGAATTTTGTTTTATGATATAAGTGAATTAAGATCCTAAAAAATAACGATATTTAATATAGATAGAAGAAAATTGATAATAAGACTGACAGACCAACATGATCTATATTCAGTAGATCGAAACAAGATTGTGCAGATCAATTTTAAAGCATTTTAAAATTTAAAGTATATATTCTTTTAAAAAAAAAAACAGAAAACAAATCGAAGTGTAAAGCTTCCACGGATGGAAGATAAATGATGAAATTGCCGGTTGTAAATGGCTTTATTCATATTAATTATTTTTTTGACTTACATTTTTTACTTTTTGTATTTGTGACAGTTAGTAGTTTGACAGCTAGAATCTCAATCGGCGTATATCATCTTATTACCTTTGTTCTTTTCTGCACTATTGCCAGTTGGCACGATAAAACACATAAAAAATCAAATTCTTTTTATCAATGATAAACATGCGTTCCAAAGGAAATTCGCTTCAACAATATGACAAACATACTTTCAAAAATCAACTATATGAGAAACATGGGTTCAAAAAGATATCAAAAAAATAAATTTCGCTTCGATGATATAATAAACATACGATCAGATAGATTATTCATAAATGACAAATCAATAAGGATTTTAAAGCTTCAAAATGACATGAAAATCAACAACAACAACAACAACAACCCAGTATAATCGCACTAGTGGGGTCTGGGGAGGGTAGTGTGTACGCAGACCTTACCCCTACCCTGGGGTAGAGAGGCTGTTTCCAATAGACCCTCGGCATCCTTCCCTCCAAAAACTTCTCACCTTGCTCTTGGGGTGACTCGAACTCACAACCTCTTAGTTGGAAGTGGAGGGTGCTTACCATCAGAGCAACCCACCTTGCCATCAGAGCAAAATGACATGAAAATCGAAGGACATAATGAGGATTATAATATTTTACCCCTTTTTGCTGAAAAGAAATATTTTTACTGCAACGTCATTATGGTTGCCACAAAAAGACATCCTAGTAAAGGTTATATGCATTTGGATTTCTACATAAAATACCTATAGAATTTTCTTCAAATACTTTTATTCACGTATTGTTTATATACTATATTAGAATTATATTTCTAAAATATTCTTATTCACGTATTTTTAACATGACATATTTTTATTTTGTATTTTAGTGTCGTATATATTAATATATTCCAATATAAATTAGAATAGATTTTTTGTTTCTGATATTAAACTTCGCATTACATCGAGCTGTGATTTGCATGTGCTATGGCGGTTGCCATGTGGCACATGTTCCGAGGACAAACCAAGGAATAAATTAAAAAATTAGGGGTTGTGGTAATAAAAGGGAAAAGGAAAGTAAAGGGTTGAAATAAACCCTATTTGGTATAATACAATGGGCAGGTAACAAAAATAGTGTGAAAAGAGAAGAGTCCTTGAAAATAAGGAATACTAATAATTTATTATGGTAGTCTGAATCAGCCTTTTTCTTATTTTATAAGGAATAAGATTTTATGCTATATTACATAGTAGTATATTTGAGTTAAAATACTTGAAGCACGTAGCAAAGCTATTTGGTCCATTCTCATGCATGGCAATATAAGGTTTCATAGAAAGGTAAGAGTTTTGTTTTTGCCGTTTACATAAAAGTTGAGTTTTGGCTCAATAATAATAAAATAATATACTGTGAAACTTTATATTATACGTACTAATAGTGAGTTAATAAGATTTTCAAAATAATGGTTTTAAATATAGAGAAGAAAATTAAATGATAGAAAACTAGACAAATCGACATGACCCGTTTAAAATCTTGTTTATATGAATTAAGAATTAAAAGATAATGGATGTAAATATAAAGAAGAAAATTAAAAAACATACAGGTTTGACAGATCGACATGACCTGTATATTAGAACAAACTTGTTTGGGTTAATCCTCGTCTCTTTCATTCTAAATATAACATTTTATAATTTTAAAAGTGTCTGATTTAACTTTTTAAAATGACTCATATTATAAATATTCATACTGGAAGATATGTGATATTACTGCATTTGTTATATCTTTTCTAATCTTTATCCGCTATAATTATCTCGTCTAACGTTGTTTTGCGCTATTGATTTACAAAATATTAAAAGCATGAAATCAAAGAACGGGAATCGAACTCTCACCAATAAGGTAAAAGTTTAGGTACCTACCTAACCAACTGCACTACTAAAATTCTTCCTATCCTTTGCACTTTAACACGCATATCAAGCCTTTTTTTCATTTTATTTGTAATAATTTTTTAATTATCTACTACCATGTCTTTTCACAATAATTTACTTCTAGGTGCCATTTAGTTTACAAGTAGTTATACAATATGCATAAATAATAATATAGAAATTATCTACACAATAAATAATAATTTTGCAATTGTTGATCAATTATAACTGTGTGTATTTTTGTATAACAGCAGCAAATAGTGTGTCTTTTGTAGAGGAGAAAAACCAAAGGCATTGATACCCTTTCCAAATCAAATATGTCAATCCGTCGACAACTATAATTATTACTACAAATATCTTTTTGGAAAACTTGTGTGTTTCGTTTGTATAACTATCATATTACTCAGTGAATACATAGGGTTTTCAATAACCATATTTTGCATTCTAATTAAATTGCTTTTATAAAGGACTAATCGTTATATAAATTGCAGCTCGTTTGAAATTTTATTAAATTACCAAACACATATAAAAGCGGTTGAGTTCTACTTATATAGAATTTATCTTCATTAAAAAGCTACAAATAAATTCCAAAATCTTTATTCTCCAAATTAGATTATCACTAAACCAGATCTCATTAAATGGGTGATGGATAATAAGCAGCGGAAGCAATCCCAGTATCAAAATCACATGTAATCTAGACAACTAGCATAAACGGGATTTCACGGGTTACCTCTTGAAGTGTGAACAAAGCTCCTCTATCACGTGAGCCTCCAATTCCACAGCAACTCAATGAATTCTCCATCATCAGCATGATAAAGATCCGCTAACGTTCCACGGTCTTCTACTGTGTTACCCAAATAATATCCGAAAATAGTAATTTCGTGTGGGCGAAAATTTCTAGAAAAAAGGCTGAAAATTTTGGCCACCTTGTTCTTATTTGTAATGACCCAACCGGTCATTTTAACTTTTAGAACCCCGTTCCCTAAAATAAAACTTTCTGTAGGTGCTTGTAATAATTTATGACTTGCGGGGATGGTTGGTTCAGGATTTGGAAGTGTTTGAGGTGAAACCGCAACACTTGGTTCCTTAAGTTGGCCTTAAAGTGCTAAGTTTGACTTCGGTCAACATTTTGAGAAAACGACCCCGGAATAGAATTTTGATGATTCCAACAGCTATGTATGGCGATTTTGGACTTAGGAGCGTGATCGAAATTCTATTTGAAAGTCCGTAGTGAAATTTGGCTTGAAATGGCTAAAATAGGAATTTAAAGTTTGAAAGTTTGGCCGGGGAGTTGACTTTTTGATATCGGGGTCGGAATCTAATTCTGAAAATTTTCAAAGCTCCATTACGTAATTTATGACTTGTGTGAAAAATTTGAGGTCAATCGAACTTGATTTGATAGGTTCCGACATTGAATGTAGAATTTGAAAACTCTTAGTTTCATTAAGCTTGAATTGGGGTATGATTCATGGTTTTAGCGTTGTTTGATGTGATTTAGAGGTTCGACTAAGTTCGTATGATGTTTTAGGACTTGTTGGTATATTTGGTTGAGGTCCCGAAGGCCTCGGGTGAGTTTTGGATGGTTAACGGATCAAAAGTTGGACTTAAAAAGCTGCTGCAATTTTTCCTCTTCTGTCGGGCATTCTGGACTGTCATCGAGCCCAGGCATCGAACCTAGGCATCGTGCCAGTCATCGAGCCCAGGCATCAAACCCAGGCATCGAGCTAGGCATCGAGCCCAGGCATCGAACCTAGGCATCGAGCCAGAGTTGACGAGGCTCAAGCTCGAGCTTGTATATCGAAGCCATGATCGAAGGCCCATCTCGAGGGTCATGATCGAAGGCAAGGCTCGAGGGATAGGATCGAGACCCAAGATCGAGGGTCACAATCTAAGGCTCAAGCTCGATGCCATGATCGAGGCTATGATCGAAGGACCGGACTCGATGTCATAATCGAGGCCATGATCCGTGGCTCCTGCTCGATCCTGTGATCGAAGCCACAGTCGAGGCCTGATCGAGGGCCAGTTCGAGGCCCAGTTCCGAAGTGCTAGGCAGTTTTATAAAAAGAGGGCATTCGTCCCATTCGCCATTTTTAACAAATTGGAGCTGGAGCAGAGGCGATTTTGGCAGATTGTCAAGGAAAGACAATTGGGGTAAGTGATTCCAACTCGGATTTGGTCTATATACACAAATATATCATTGTTTTCACCATTTAATTAGTGTTTTGAGATTTGAAATTTGGAGAAATTTAGAAATCTCATAGAAGCGAAATTTTGAGATTTCGGTATCGATTCGGAGTCGGATTTGAGTGAAATTGNGGCAGATTCTCAAGGAAAGACAATTGGGGTATGTGATTCCAACTCGGATTTGGTCTATATACACAAATATATCATTGTTTTCACCATTTAATTAGTGTTTTGAGATT
>AWOL01S0017535.1:0-19838 GCA_000715115.1 Nicotiana otophora
ACCACCACCAAAAACAAAAGAGAGAGAGGGAGAGAGAGATCATAAAACTCAAAATTATCATCCAACTTCTTCGTATCCAAGCCCCTATTTCCAATTCAAGTATTAAAAATTGTACAGAAAGAGATAGAAGTGTTTTCTTACCCCAATAAGTTCAATGGCCACCTGGGCAAGTTCTGCTTGCCATCGATTCTGTTCACTGCTGGGAGTCTGGTTTCCTGAATCCCGGATGAGTTCTGACAACTTTTTCCCAACCTAAAACCACAAAAAGAACAATGTAACTAAGTACATTTCAACATCACCAACACCAGAAGACCAAATCTTTTGCACTGATGTTGCATAAGGGCATCCACGATGAATCTTGGACATTGATTTTCAAGTATACAGAAACTAGAGAAAGGTTAAATGTTTGTGCTAACTGGAAAATTATCTACACAACACACATCTGCACTAACTGCAACATGGAACTAAGACATAAAGCAAATTTATTACAGTCAAGTCACTGCCTAGCAAATCCCCTTGAAAACGAGAACAATAAAGAAAATCAATAACCCACGACCTTATTTGCAACAACTCGCATCTAGGATTTGTCTTCCACCCACAAATGCACCAACTTAGTGATGTTGCAAGTACCCATGCAATGATTTTGTAAATATTGCTACTACGATAATAGGTCAATAATTCTTTTCATCCATTGCAAAATCCAAAGTGGAGTCTGGCTACAAGTTGTGTCCTCTTTTTCTGGGATAATGCCCCTTCATGCATAGGTCTGGTTCTTTTTCTTGGCAAAGAATGTGAAATATTTTGTTGATGAACCATTCAAAATTTCACAAACTAAAACCATACTTACACATCTGGAAGCTGCTTTCTCCGACAGCTTAACATTTAGATGAGGTGGCTACGAACATGATATTAGAGCATGCAGAGGTCCTAACAAGTATTACTAGCACCCGCTAAAAAAAAAAGGGAGACATGATTGACCCATAAAAAGGTATCAGAGCCACACCTGAAGGCCTGGGAAAGACCCAAAAATAAATAAATTAAAATGTATCATGTCTAACAGATTAAAGTTTCAGATGACGTGGGTTATACAATAACAAAACAATGACTAAGGAGTTGAGGCTTCTTTCAAGATGCAACACCGCTAAGAATCCTCTAAGAATAAGAAAACATCAACTTACACCACTTCCCAAAAACAGTGGGAGAAGGCAAGAGTGAAACCATTACTACCGTGCCATGTCCCTAGCACAACTCCACACCGCTTCCTGCACCCTCTCACAAAAATCCGCCCTAAGAGCTTAATTCTTCATCGAAATTGATTTCCTTAAAGGTAATGCATTCAATACTTGGTCTCCCCTCCTCGTGTTCTTCATAGCTGGACGGGTAGTAATATATGATACCTTCTTTGATTCACTCTCCCCTTCCAACATGTTTTAATCTATCTAGAGTTTTAAATAAAGTTGTTTATCCTTTGTGCATTTTGGCGGTGTAAGAACCTGGTATTCTTTACACGACTTAAGCTCCCAGCTTATCTCTAGAGCTATCAACATCCATTCTACTTTGTCCTTTAACCTCGTTTAATCCAACGATCTTAATTCTTGCATCAGACTTAAATGTATGTGTTTCACCTTACCAAACAATTCCACATTCCACTGTTTGGATATCAGGTGAAGCCCCTGTTTGTCCCCCTTCCCGTTGGCACTGATCGGTTACATCTTGTTCCTACCACCACCAAGTCAAGAACATTTCAGATAAACTCACCTTTAACCTAGGACGGAATGGACCTTGCAAGACTCTTTCCTTTTTTCTTTTTTTTGGGAGGTGTGTGTGTGTGTGGGGGGGGGGGGGGGGGGGGCTAAGGACTCCTATCAAGGAAAAATGAAAAGCGATGTGACATCATCATCAACAAAAAACCCAGTGTAATCCCACAAGGTAAAGCTATGTGACATAAAAGGAGAAAAAGGTCGCACCTCCTCAGTAGACTAAAACGAAAGAATTTCTCGGAGCACAGAGTCTAGCAAGTCTAGCTTTGCCGCTAATCTAGACTAGGTCACCCCTGGATTGTAAATCTCTCGGACTATAATTTCACCAATTCTTAAACCCTTCCGGTTACAACCACATATTTTTGGTTCAAAAAAGGAGATTCTCCAACTTATTCTACCAGTATCTAAAAGCATAGGGCAATGATCTGAAACAAGTCCAGCAGCTTTCTCCTTTTACTTGCCTCGTCTTTTTCCTTTTGTTGGATGCATACCCTTTCCCTTGTCCATTGGACTATCTTCTGGTTTAACACCATACGTTACATTAAGCACCAGCGTATCAAACTAGAATCTTTTACTGAGTTCCAGTCAAGCCAGCACTATAACTTCATGAGAGCAACTAGTGCAGATAGCGGTGGTTTCAGATATAGCAAATGGTTGGAAACGCATCCACGGGTAGCTTCCAATTGAGTATTTATTTTCAAGCCCAATATTTCCACGATTGAAATCCCTTACTCGGCTCAATGTTCTTAAGAATTTAGCACTTCTCCAAAGGATAGATAAAAGGCAGCAACAGTTTTGGAGAACTGTCCCTCCATGCATCATTGCATCTTTTGGATGATATGGTTGGAAAGTAACAAGTCATGCTTTGAAGGACAGGGAAGTGATGTCTCTAGAATTAAGAACAAAAGGATCTTCACAATTTATACTTTTGGTGTAAGAGTAGCATACTGGAAAATGTAGAAGAATACTAGGATTTTCTAGAGATGCTAGGGGGGATAATGTAATAGGCTTTTTTGAGCCTTCTGTCATGTACCTTTGTGTACCATCTTGGTACTTTATTCATTGATACCTTTACCTTATAAAAAAAATAAGAAGAAATTAGCAGCTTTCCATTTGCTGAACTGACTGATTTCAACTAAGGATCAACCCTTTAACCATTTCAAGAAACATTGAAGGTAAGAAATGTAAGAATAAATATAACAGACAAAATCACATACACCAGTTATTACAATCAACCCTTGAAATCAATGATGTCAACCACGCGGGAAATTGGAGACAGAAAAATGGATATAGATTCTTTTAAAAGGCAGAAAATGCAAACATTCAAATAGGTATATTGTGCATGGTACTTCACGTTCATTTTCATTTTCCTTTCTTAGTTTATTTAGCAGAGGTCAAAATGAGTAGAGCAATCATGCCCAAGGCAAGCCTACCTGAAGTTTTGTTAATATGTGTGCAATTGTATCATCTCTTGCTAAACCAAGAAGTACTCGGCAAGCAAGAGCACGAAGACAGTCAATTGCAGCTGGAGGAGTAACAATCCGGGGTTGGAGGAGCTGCAGGAGGACCTTAATACCGTTGTTGGCCCGAACAGCTTCTCTCGCTTGGCGGTATCCTTGTTCCAGCTGAGCAGCAAGGCCAGCACAACCAGCTCCAACACCTAATGAAATTCTTCGTTCTCCAACTAATCCTGATGCCACTGTAGACACAGGCGCTTGAGAAGTACCACTGACCGCGGATGTGCCAGGAACTGCTGCGCTTCCACGGTCAGGTATAGTAGATTCTGCACTCCTTTCTCTATTTTCATTCTGGCTGGAGACATTAACAGCTCGATCTGGAATAAACCGCTCAGCATTTCTGTCCCTGGTCTCGCTCCTTTCTGGATTCCGTTCTCTGATCTCCCCACCAGGAACATTTGCAGATTGGTTAGCAATGGTTTGCTGTGCTTGCGTAGATACAGATGGTTTGTTGCTGATTGAAGGTGGAGGACACACGAGACAGACCAACACATTCAATGCTGCTTCAACAATCTACCAATATCAAAATAAATGGATAAGCATCTGAATCGCATTATGAGAGAATGAGAAGAGTTCATTGAGACCATACCTCAGGTTCTACATAACCAACACTGTTTGCTGCATCCAATATAACAGCTATACCCACGCGATCATTGCTTAATGTTGCATTTACAATAAGTTTACGGCTGTAAGGTACTAAAGTGACAATATGAAGTACACCGAGCGCATACTGAAGCAAGTCATGCAAATAACGCTCAACAGGTGGAGCCTACATTTGAAAATATAGTAAGTAAAGCAGAAAGCATATGCAAGTACAAAAGAATGAACGGTTTTATAGAAGCATGTACTACCTGACATAATTCCAACATCGTAATATGCCCATTGGAACTTAAAAACGTGTCGACTACAGGCCAGCGGACCCTGACAAATGCAGGACCAAGTTTTCGATCTTTCTGTATTAAACGGTAAACTGCATCCATAGCCTCATTACTAATGTCAAGGGGCTTATACGCAGCCCTAACACTTGGGATATTTCGAGCAGCACTGCGAACACTTTTATTAGGACGAATTGAATCCGCCAGCAAGAGAAGATGTGCTCTGAAGTACTGGCGAAGAGCGATACAGGTGTGATATGCTATCTGCTTCTCAGATGCTGTCAGCACCTCTGGTGGTGATCTATCACTTCGTAATGACCCTGAAGCAGTTAATGCCCCAGAAGAAACTCCAGATCTCACTGCTGCAGCATCATGCAAAAGATTAAGCATTTTCTGTAATCCATCCTGAGCATCAAAAGCATCTAGAACAGCTCTGAAAACAAATGCAGCCGCAAAAAATAAAGCAGCATTTTTTCTAGCAAGATCTTGAGGACATTCAAGAAGCTGAAGCGCCACCTCAACCATCTGATGAATAATGTTTGAAGGAAGGGCACAAACACGTTCCATTATTCCCTGTGAAATCATTTTTCAGAAGTTAAGGACTTCATTCAGTCAGCAACTAAAATTTCTAGAGCCATAATGAATCAAGATTTATTTTAATAAGTCATTATTAATCAAGATTCAGGGTATACCCAACCAAAATATAACATTAAAAGGAGTAAAGAGATGGAGAGAGACAGTTACCTGAATTGACCCTATAGCGAATAAGCATGAAGAAAGACCACAGAAAGTCTGAGGAGCTCTTGGGACAGCAAGCAATTTTTGCATGCCACCACGATCCACAAATACTGCAGCAAATTTCCGATGTGCGGCCAAAGCGCATATTAGCTTCAGAACATCAGGCAAAAGAAGCGAAATCTTGCCCCCCTCTTTATGTTTGGAATTGCGCTGCAACAGCGCAATACACACGTCGACTCCTTTTTCGTGCAACACAGGTCCAAGTACTTCAACATACTCTCCCAAAATAACAAGACACTGGATGCAGAACTTCTCTCTCAACTTTGCAAGAGAGTCGCTATCCAATATGAAGAATTCATCGACATCCTCATTTGCTTCTTGTGCTGTTGCTTTAATATCATGTGATTCAGCTTCAGAAATAGCACTCCTACAATGTCTCAGCACCACATTACTATAAGTTAACTGTAAATCACGGAAAGTCGCAGATGAAGGCAAAATAAAATGTTTTTCCAGTCATCAATTGGGGATGGCTCATACACAAAAATAACACACCAACCTTGAAGCTTCAACTGCAATACCAGCATCAATGACTGTGGATGCAGCTTTTGAAGCAGCCAAAACTGCAGCCTCGTCATCATTTGTCTTCTTAAACTCCTGAGATACGTAGGGATGGTGTTAAGATAAAAATCAACAAAGACTTCGTAAAATACTACACAGGATAAGAACTGAAGACAAACCTCATAAGCAGCACTCTTGACTACTTCTGCAGCAGCATCACCAGCTACTTTAATGGCTTCGATTGGAGCACTAGCTGCTTTTGCTTCTGTTTCAGCAGCTCTAACAGCTTTTTTCACCAGGTCAGTGATATCCTTGGAGCCAACTTTACATTCTAGGAAACATTCATCATTTTCACCCCTCTCCATCACAAAACCATCAACATTAGTCCTACTCAGATTCTTCTTGCTATCTGGTGCTCTTATCGATTCTTGATTTCGGAATAAATTTCTGTTCCGAGATTGCCCACCCAATCTATTTGTGGACCCTGGAGAGGTCAAAGCTGCTTCATTCTCTGGAACACCCTCAGTAACCCTTCCTCGTCCTCTGTGTCTTGTCCACCCACGATTCACCCTGCGTCTTGATAAGTCATCTCTAGCATTCTCATCATGATCTTCTTCCCTTAGGGATCTGTTACCAGGTTTTGCCTTTCCCTCGCGTAAATCTCTGATGTGCCATCTTTCTTCACCATCTACATCTGCCTGATAATTATCCTCATCAACAGCCATAGAATCAGGTGGCTCTTCATCAGTCCAACGTTCATCCCCATGTATATGCCTACTGGCACTTCTATCGCGGTCCTTATCCATAACTTGATCACCATGAAATCCATCTTCCACTACTCTGGTAATATCCAAGTGAGAACTTTCTGCAACTTGACGCAATCTACTTCTACATTCCTCTCTAGCTCTTACGCCAGTACCTGTAGATGATGCTTTGCCATCCACCAATGCCATTGCATCTCTTTGGCTTGTGGTGGTCTCCCCCAAAATTCTAATCCGAAGATAGCGCATAACTTTTGCTGGGAGCCCAGATGTTAACACATCTTCAACTACTTGACCACCACTACCATCAATGGAGCAAATAATGAACATGACTGAAACAGGAGATGTATCATAAAACCAATAAAGATATGGGCCTAAGAGCATACCTCGCCAAGCATACAGCAAGAAGTCCAGTAGAGTAGGTCTTCAGCATCTCAGAATCGAAGGACCTCCGATCACCTGTCTCATGCTTCCAATAATGATCATCACCCGACAATCTGGTTGTGTCATCCATTGTCCAGCTTTTTAGATTTTCCAGCACAGTGTCTTCAAAAACATGTGGATACTGGATTCCATTTGCGATGTATTAATCTACATGCATAACAATGACAAAAACAATCCTTTAAATAAAATAATCAAGAATAGAACTATACCATCCAAGTTAGTGAACAGCTAAAAAGCAGCCTTGTAGCAGCAGCCTGCACAGAAACTGAATATCTCCTCTCAGATAGGAACTTTGAAGATATCAGTTCAAAGAATTCATCATTGTCCTGCAGGATGATGGGAAGTGAGTAGCTAATATTGTGACACACTAATATACGAGGTGCAGATACAAATGTCAAAGAAGAAAAGCAAGAGCTACTATAGCTTACCCGGATAAGGTTTCCTAGTCGTCCAACATTATGGGAAGACCGACTGTTATTAGAGGCAGAATGACCACTCTCTTCCATGTATCTGCACTTGAAAAAGTGAACAAATCTGTCATTGTCTTGTTCCAACGGGTGAGACAAAGCATTGATGTGTTTACCTCTGACAAGAGGTGGATGTATTGAATAATGCAAGCAAGAAACAAGACCTAGCCCCACTACGTTAAAGTTGATTAAGGTCAACTATCATGTTTTTTCAATATATTTCCTGAAGTAGGGAATAATCGTAGGAAGGCACTGACTTAAAATTAAATAAATTTGATAATAAAAAAGGAAGAGAAAAGAGGCAAAGGTAGAAAATTATTCATAATATCATGTAGCACTTGCTACAGGATAGAGGCCATGGTTATCTTTGTTAGTTCTCTACAAATCTGTGAGAATTAATTTTTATGTATACAGATGTTTCATACCAGCATCCTCTTGATGCTGATATATAAAACTTCACCTTACTTATCAAAAGAAAATGTCATGTAGCACTTCAGTAGTATCCTACTACATACAATTATCAAATTGCTAGTGATAACTTCCGGATACCCATCTTAAAACTGTGATGAAATAAAATAGCACTCTACCTTTCAACTTGCTGGTCCAAACACATCATGCAACGTAACACGGATTTACAGCAGTTTCTAACAAGCATAATCTGCACTCTCTTTTTTTAATGAAAAGGTAGAGACCATCCGCATAATTTTAAACATAGAACACAATTAAAAAAAATGAATATAATGCGGCACTAATATAAAACCACAACAAAGACAAGATCCCAATACTCCAATATATAGCATTCTTCATCATAAAAAAGGACATTGGGCGCAACTATACTAAAAATGAAATTGAACTAGTTCCACCTCCCCCATTCCCTTCATTACTGATGGGTACCAGTGCTCAGGTCCTTTAATGAAGCCAGCATAAAACCTTTACACATAAAGGAAGAAATTAAAAGAAGTCAACTTAAAGATCAAAAAGTATCAGTCAAACTGACCACTGCAGCAAGAAACTAAAAGCAATGCCAATTGTCACAAAGAACCCAAAGTTTAGGAAAATGCAGTTAGACTTCCAATATCCTGCAAGCACTACGTATACACGATACTAGTCATGATTATCATTTTGATTCAAAATTCATAACTTTGGGTTCACATATTTTAGCAAAGGCCCAAAGCTAATTGGTTTAAAAGGCCCTTCTCATTATCATAAAACAGCAGGGAATATGGTTGTACGTTGCGCAATCGCGAAAAATCACTCAATCACTCAATGACAATAAAGAATGGTGCATTCTCTAAAAGTGGCGTAGCAACATCAAAAGGCCTCTCTCTAATACATTCCCCACTAAGTATCCAAGTTTCATAATTGAAATTTCTCTAAAAATAATGACACTTCAATATACTGGTTAGGAAGGAATTATAGAATTGACCTTTCTCATTCCCTGTGCTAGATGCTCTGTGAAACAACTTCCAGCGATAACAAAAGAAAGAAACATGGAGAATGTAAACCCATTTGATAGCTAAGGCAATTAGGTGCAGTTCAACTCATTGATTAAAAAATAATTAAGCTGTAGCTCCAAATCTCTCTGGGAAGAGAAGATAATAAACCGTAGGGGGGAATAGAAATCTAAACAGTCCAGAAACATTTACTATGTTGACAGCATAATCTTGTAACTGGTCAACAACTAAAACAGTAGATGATATCTAAGTTCATAACTTCATATCATGGTAAAAGCATCCAAAAGCTGTACTCTAATATGGAGGTACAATTATAGTAAAATATTCATCTCTTCAAGCTACATGTTGTTTGTTAATACACACACACACACACACGAATTGGGTGAATTAGAAATGTTCTCAAGACAACAGATTTGATCTTCTCCTTTAGATATGGAAGGGCAGATTGAGATAGGCAGAAGACTACAATTGACCCAATTCCAAATAGCAAAATGGTTTCACAAAGATGAGTAAGTTCACTATTTCACGCCAATATAGAAGACATGTTGCACTAAGAACCCAATAACAAACCAAATCATTTCGCAACCACCACTGAAAACATTAAAACTAAATAAAATCATATCGGACCAGTGTGTCCCAATAATCATAACTAGAAGCAACATAAATTAGCACAGGCACGACATCACAACTCCCAATAATCCACGAGTTACTATATTGTTATTTTTCTGTTATAAGGCTTCTTACTGTTTTTTATAAGGCTTGTTTACTGCATTTACATTATCTTTTATTTTTTATGACCATGATGTCTAGGCATTAACCAGGTAAAATTCAGAAGAAAGAAAAAAAGAAAAAACAAAGACCAGCAGAGGTACATGTAACAGAACTTAACTACCCTGTTATTATATACAGGACGTATTAAAATGACGTTCATGTGTCTCATTGCTTATCTGCTTGCTAAATGCTAAACCATCTGTACCATTTTGAAATCCCCAACAAATTCTATAGATTAAAATTCTACATCAATAGCCACGCATACACACATACTGCCGAGTAGAATTTTTTCTGTGCATCAATATAATCCCTAAAACCCACAAAATCGAACTTCACTTCAAATATAACACAAAATTCACTTCACTAAAGCCCCACAATTCTGAATACCCAAAGAAATCAACAAATGATACTGTACCAAAGAAATCAACAATTGAAACTGTACCTGGATTCTTGAGTTTCAAAAAGAGAAGAAAGGGCATGGATAGTATTAGGGTTAGGGTTATCAGGCGCAGCAGTGATTTTCTCCATTAAAGCTTGTGCTTTCATGATCAACTCATCATTCTCCGCCTCTTCTTCATCTTCATCTTCATCTCCTCCTCCTCCCGTTTCTTCTTCTTCCTCCTGGTCCTCCGCTGGCGTCGTCTCCGGATGCCGCTCCTCCTCCCCCTCCGCCGCCGCCACTGATTGTTGTTGGGGCCGCTCCTCCTCCATATTAAAATAAAATCAACAAAAAATTCAAAAAACTAGATTTTTCAAATAGAGTATGAGAAAGCGTTTGCTTTAGGTTTGAAGTGATTCTGTAAATGCAAGTGTTTTTTCTAGTGTAGAAGAAAAGAGTACAAAAAAAAGCCCACGCCACCAGCTTCTTCTGTGTTATATGAACACGGGGGGAGGAAAGTCTCGAAGAATCATTCGAGCCGAATTCTTCTTGACCCGACCCTTAATAAAAAGCCCAACTGCGTAAGCACAATGCTTTTATTGGGGATATTGCAAAAATAGCCGTTTTTAGGGGGGTGAAATTCAAAAATAGCTAGATTTACAAGTGGTAATTGAAAAATAGCCAGAGTTTCAAAAATAATCGAAATTTAGCCACTTTTCATGTAAGATAAATCTGAACAAAAATACTGTTCAAAATCCGGAAAATATTCCAGCATAATATACTGGAGTTCTAGCTAATATACTGGTTCAGCATAATATGATGGAAGTTCATACACAGGCGCTCAAATCTCTAGTATATTATGTTGTAACTTTTCGTGTGTTGGAGTTCCAGTATAATATGCTGAAAGTTCATACACATGTACATCAATCTCCAGTATATTATACTGGAATTTTTCGTGTTGTAGCAAAATAGTGGCTATTTTCAATGACTTTGCAAACGCTAGCTATTTTTCAATTACCAGTTTGAAAACTGGCTAGCCCATGTTATTTTCACGTTTTTAGAACTAGAGTTGTTCAAAACACAACCATAACTGTTAAGCGAACCGCAAATGGCTTATTGGCCTATTGGTATCTGATTACCAAGATAATGGTTGGTGAACGGATTAAAATTTTATAATTAACGGCTTAACGGTTTGGGGGCGGATTACTTAACTTTCTTATCGGATAAATCGTTAACTCGTTAAAAAATTTTATATTTATACTTTTACCTTTATGTATATAAAATAATATTTATTGGTCGGTCCAAGGTATATGGAACCCATCATGATCCGGTAACATATGTAGACCCTTGGTGTAGGATTGGATTTAAGTTTGTTAGGGCACAATAGTACTGCTAGTCTGCTACTTATATATATACAAATATATGATTAAAGCTAAAGGTGGTTGATAATATCGTTGCCCAAAAACTACACCCACTCCAACTTTGAATGAATTTGATTTGCAAAGACAAAGCAAAGTCAAGAAATTTTAGCCTTACTCGGTTAGTTCAGCTTTGAAGAGTGCCTTTATTGGGGTTCAATTTCTATTTTCTAGTCTTACTCAGTATATTTCAATTTTTACTTCATCCAGAATCATTGCAAAGACAAAAGCAAATGTGATGCTTTACTCCAAACTTTTCCTTAATCGATAATCTAATAAATCGCTCCATAATTGCTAGTCTGATACTAATCTGCCCGATGTCTTATTGGTTGACTAGCGGATTACTATATTTATAAACCAATAATCGATTACCCAAACCGTTAGCATAAAATCCGCTCAATCCGCCCGATAGCACCCCATATTTAGGACCCTTATTTAATAGGGAAACTTTCAGAAATGGCTACCTTTTAAGGAGTTTTTAACAATCCATGAGATACATTCTATGTTTTTACATTTCATATCTAGTTTTTGACAATGTGTTGTACTTGAATGTATTTGAATACATTGTTCAGCAGTATTTGTTTAAAAAAATCGCATGTATTTGAGTGTATTTGAATATACTGTTAAGTTGTATCCAACCTTATTTGATGTCGCAAGGTTGAACGTATTCGACTATATTTGAATATATTTACACTAAAAATGACGAAATGAAGAATACAATAAAATCCAACCAAATTTTTGGGGAAAATACATAATACACTGTATTTAAAAAGAAAGAATACAATCAAACCCGGGCGGATCTCCGGCGAAATGCAAAATACCACTATATTTACACTTAAAAATAAAAAATACATTCAAATCCTTTTTAAAAAATACAATGTATTTATACTAAAAATAAAGAATACAGTCAAATTCGGTAAAATCTCTAACAAGAATATAAAATACATTGTATTTATACTAAAAATAAAGAATACAGTCAAATCCGGTCAAATCTCCGACGAAAATATAAAATACGTTATATTTAAAAAATGAAGAATACAATCAAATCCCGTTAGCTTTCCGGCGAAAATACAAAATTCATTTTGTGGTTATGAAAAGTAACCAAATTAAAAGGTAGTTATCATCGATAAATAGATCTTAAATTTAGCTATGGCACGTGAATTTTTCTATTTCATAAGAATTTAAATCTATATTGTATAGTCGCCCTCTAAAATATTTGTATATTAATATATAATTCTTTTTTTATGGCTGCAAGTAAAGGTGTCAAATGGTCCGGGATGGCCCGGTTCCGGACCGGCCCTGACCGCTTTTAGATCGGATCGGATCGGCCCGGTAGTAAGGAGCCGAGTAGGGCTGGGTTGGGGCGGGAACTGGCCTGTGCAGTGTAGAATTTTGGTACCAGTTCAACGGTTAGTTCAATTTTTTTTTTAATAAAGTTAATTTTTGGCAACGGTTAGCTGCCATTTTGACCGTTGCCCAACGGCTAATTTGCAAGACTAGCCCTTTTTGGAATTACACTTTTATAATTTACTAATTTAGCCCTTTGAAAAACTATAAATAGACCCCCTCATCTTCTTCGTTTCTTCACTCATCTCTCAATTCTCAAACCCAAATTCTCAATTATCATTCTCTCATTCTTCACCTGAATTGCAATCAACTATTTGGCTCTCATTTTTTTTTGGAATTTATTTATGATATTATTTGAAGTTTGAACTTTGAACAATTGACGTTTCTTCGTGGTAACATCGGAGTTGCGAAATTCAATTTCAAGACTTCAAAAATATCAAGTGTTCAATTTATTGGGGAATTCGATATACTCGTTCCAACCCTTTTTCTTATTTAATATTTTATTTGTATATTTAATTTTTATTAATAGTTAAATTTTCACAATATGTTTAATGCTGCAAAATAAGTTTGTAATAAGGTTGCTAATCGGGGTAACCGGAAAAATAAAAAAAGAGGTACTACTTCAACTTCTAGTAGTAATTTAGATGACTTTACACATATTTCTGAAACATCACCTAATAATAATGTAGATTATGAACAATTATAGGAAGATTACGATATAAAAGGCACTGAATTAGAAATTGAAGATGAGACACCACTTACATCTAATAGTATTGAGTTGGTAGCAGGGGTGGTGGTCGTGGCACTAGTAGTAGACCGCATGTGGCCCCGACTAGTAATCCAAGAAGGAGAAGTAAAGTTTGAAAATATTTTGACAAAATAGAGAATACCAATAGAGTTAGATGCAAAATTTGTAAAGATGATTTTAAATATAAAACTGGAGGAAGTTTTTAGGGTGGGGGTGGGGGTGGGGGTGGGTGGGGGGGACTAAGACACTTAGCAGACATATGAGAATTACTCATCCTATAGAATGGGGCTATGATTTAGATGAAAATCAAGGAACTCTAAACCTTAGTACTAGAGGACTTACGGAATATGATAAAATAAAGGATCGTGAGAAGTTAGCAAAAATGACTGCTCTGGGTTGTCTACCTTTTTCTTTTGCTTCTTCATCATATCTTATTATGTATATTCAAAGGACTTATCATCCTTTATTTAAATGTATCCCTAGAAGTACTTGTAGATCTGATATCTTTAGACTTTATGGACAATATCATGCATACATACATTATTTGTTTGACTATCTTCCTTGTAGAGTTTCTCTAACTTCTGATATTGGGCATGATGTTAATGAAAATGATTATTTGACAATTACATGTTATTGGATAGATGATAATTATTGTATGCAAAAATATATTATCACTTTTAAATATGTTCAAAGTCATACTGCTATTTTTATAAGTACTACTATTTTCGAAGTTGTTACATTTTACAATCTTAATAAAAAAGTATTGTGTATGTCTTTTGATAATGTTTCTAACAATAATGTCGATATTTCAATATTAAGACTGCATCTGAAACCAGCACTTGACGAAATTTTTCATGTCAGGTGTGCATGTCATGTTTATAATTTAATTGTTAAAAGTGGCCTTGATTTATTTTCGACTGAGATTACTCATGTTAGAAGAGCAGTTGGTGTTATTTAAGAAAATAATAGACAATATAGAAATAGGGATTTTAAGACTAAGTGTACCGAACATAACCTTAACTCCATATTCATGCCATATAAAATTGTTACTAGATTGAATTATACATACTTATTTTTAAAATGTTGTTACAAATATAGATTGCTGATAACTGAAGTTGCTAATGATGTTAAATTTTTACATAAATTTTATACAGCTACTGTTGAGTTTTCTAGAGCATATTACTCTACTGTTATTATGACTTTAGTACATATAGCTGGAATTTATTTTATACTCTCTGAATTTAAGAAAAAAGAAAAATATAATGATTTTGTTGAAAAAGGCAAGCAAAATTCAAAAAATATTTCTTTCCAATTCCTCCTATTTACTTAATTGGTGTTGTTTTAAATCCTTCTATTAAGATGTCTAATTATCACAAGTTAATCAATGCTTTATATACTTATATGGAGATTAGACTAACTGAAACCCCAGATATATATGTCACGACCCAAAACCAACCCATCGCCATGGCGCCTATCGTGGTACTAGGCAAGCGTGACCCCTTTTAGCCTCTCTCATTCTCCGCTTCTGCGATCAACCTTGCGCAGATGCGCATCCGCATTTGCGGAACTTGTTCCGTGCATGCGACCACTACACAGTCCTCCCCATGGTCGTACCTGCGCTCCCTTGCTCGTACCTGCGACGAAGGCTCCGTAGCTGCGATTGCACCAGAAGACTCCCAGCTTCATCAATCTTTCTCCAAATCTTATCCGTTAACCATCCGAACTCCACCCGAGGCCCCCGAGACCTCAACCAATTATACCAACAAGTCCTAAAATACGATACTAACTTAGTCGAGACCTCAAATCACATCAACCAACACCAAAAACACGAATCACACCTCAACTCAAGCTTATTGAAACTAAGTAATTCCAACATCTACAAACAACGCCGAAACATATCAAATCACGTCCGATTGACCTCAAATTTTGCACACAAGTCACAAATAACACCACGAACCTACTCCAACTCCCGGAACCCCAACTCGAGCCTGGTAACCGCAAAGTTCACTCTCGGTCAAACTTTCAAAATTCTAACTTTTACCATTTCAAGCCTAATTCAACTACGAACCTCTAAATCACAATTCGGACACACTCCTAAGTCCAAAATCATCCAACAGAGCTTACAGAACTATCAAAACTCCATTCCGGAGTCGTTTACACACAAAATCAATATCCGGTCAACTATTTTAACTTAAGCTTTCAACCTTGAGACTAAATGTCTCAATTCATTCCGACCCCCCCTCCCCCGGACCCGAACCAACTACCAGGGCAAGTCACATAGTAACTATAATGCATAAAATGAGTAGTAAATGAGGGAACATGGCTACAGCTCTCAAAACGACCGGCCGAGTCGTTACAATATATTGTTGTATGAACAAGCTAAATGATTATTTACAAAAAATTATATAATTATTATGCAAATATAATTGATGATGCTGCTATTAATGTAGGGAGTGTTAATCTCACTATTCATTGTACTGCTTCTACTACATGTGCTGCTATGGATGAAGATGAATGCCTTGATGGTTTTAATATTTGGTCTACATTTTCTTCCACTCAAACCAGTAGCAGGAACATTGATGAACTTCAATTCTACTTGCAAAAGCAAACATAGACTCGCACAAAGGAATTTTCACTGTTGGCATGGTGGCATGAGAATGAAAAATAATTTTCTGTTCTTTCCACTATGGCTCTAGACGTGCTAAATGTGCTAATTTTAACTGTTGCATCAGAAAGTGTATTTAGTCAAGCAAGACAATAACTAGGAGACACCCATCACTCATTGGGAAGTAATACTTTGGAAGTTTTAGTATATTTCAGAGATTGGATTGGATCTGAACGAAGAAATCAAGGACGTGAAGATGTTGATAAACCAGAAGACGAGGAACTTGGAGATATATTAACACATGGTAAGCCATCTGAATTTAATACTCCAAAAGATGGCCAAGAAGTTTATATTGATTATGAAGAACTTACTAAGGCAATGCAAAACCTTTGAAGTTCTTGATTTATATTTAATAATTCAAATTTGAATTTACTCTTTTTTCTTTAATTTAGTTATTGTAAAATGTAAATTTTAAATTGCAAGTTTGAATTAAAAAAAGAACTTGCAAATTATAAGTTAATTGTTTTCCATCTTCATTGTATTATCTTAAATTCTTAATGAAATATTCAAATATAAGACTTTTAAAGCCTTTGAAGTTTTTTTTTTCAAAATTCCAAATATAAGACTTTTAAAGCCTTTGAAATTTATTCAAACACTATTTATATAAGATTGTTTTTGTGTTTTATATTTTTACTTTATCTTAATATAAATTACGATAATTATACAAAATACACAATAAATAAATAAATAAACCGTCCCCTTAGGCCCAGAACCATTCCGGTTCAAATTTTCACATGCGAGGCACAAAACCGGTAACCGGACCGGTACGGAGACCAGCCGGTCTCCTTTTCCACTAGTCCGGCCCGACCCCTTGACGCCCATACCTACAAGGGTTGTCTTAGTTGATTGGGTGAGTGATTTCCAACATGGGAAGTGTGTAATCATTTTTCCTCATCAGCAACCTTCTCAGTCAAAGCTCGTCGCATCGGGCTTACCTAGTGTGATTTATATTTTCTTTGTGGTTTGCAGGCTATTGCATAGTGAGTAGGTTACCCAATGCGCATCCGAAGGGTAGTGACTACGGGTTTCCTAGGAACTTTTCAATATATATATATATATACATATTTTTATACGTACTAAGAACGTATATTTTTATATATTTGACTAGAGCTTATAATTATTTTCGGTTGAGCGACCAAATGTGTTAAAAGCCCTATTAAGAATATTCGAAATTTATAAAAAAATTTTAAAGTTTAGCTGCCTCACAATCAGCTTAGACCCCGACGGATTTGATTGAAATCGCGGTTCTAAAGTCTCAAACTTTATACCTTCAAACTCATCCAAATCTTAATTTTAGACCTAAGTTTGAAGTTTAAGTGCAATTTAAATTTAGAGCCGAAAGCTTTGTAGAACTAACTTTAGACTCAACGGTCGAAAGAAAAATAAGAAGAAGCATTAGCATGCATGAGCGATCCAAAATTGCCAAAACTGATTAAATTTTTTAAATAAGGGCCAAATACATACAGAACCACTTAACTTAAAGTTATCATTTTTCGCTTATCATATTTACCTATTGAACACTTACATGTCAGCCAAACAAAAAGGAATACATAAAAAAATTAAAATAACTCAAGATTTAACAAAAAATAAGGAGAAAAGATGGGGTGGTGGCCGCTGGCCGGAGGAGGAGGCTGTGATGGTAGTCGCCATATGTGAGGAATAAAGAGAAGGTGGTGGATGAGATTTACCGAAACAACCGGCCGGAAGTCTTTTCTGGTGAAGTCCCGTTAGCTTATGGCTTCCGTTTTTCTCTTTTGTATTTTTCGGTATGACCATGTCTGCTACACATTTTCTTTATTTGGACTTTATCTTTTTCAGATTTTTATCAAATATGGAGAAGAAAAGGTGCCTTTCCCATTCGTGTCAATTTATGTTATCTGCTTTAGAATACTGTCTCTGTATAGTGTTGTTCACTCTTTTGTGCTTGCAATGCTATATGCTGCATCATTGAAAAAGTCATATACACAAAAGTATTATTACTTTTAAAGATTGGGCTTTGATTTTCATGAAAGGAGGTTGCAGCCTTTTCAATTGACTGGTGGAGGCTGCGACGACCGAATGTGAAGGAGGATAAAAGGGTGGTGGTTGTCAGCTATGAAGAAGGAGGAGATGGTGTAGGTGAATTGAGAAGAAAATGTAATCGCCGGGGAATCAATTTTCCGGCAAAGCTTCTGCAGTTTCCGGCGATAAGGTAAATTTCAGGCGTTTCACGCGCTAGTAAAAAGTGGCACACCCACATTTGTACATGTCAGAAAAATGTGTTCAATAGTCATAATTTTGTACCACTTAGGGGTAGTTTGGTAAGGCATATAAGGATAGTGCAGAATACGGTGTATTAGTAATACATGTATTAGTAATGCATGAGTTAGTAATGCAAGCATTATTTATGCATATATTATTTCTTATAAATTGTTTGGTATAATGTATTAAAAATTATAATAAATTGCATAATATTTTTAGAAAAATAGTTGTTTACAAAAATGCCCTCCATATTCTCTAGCTTTAAGGGACTTTAAGGACAATTTTGTCTTTAACCATACTAATGCATGCATTGATAGCCTTGGTATTACTAATGCTACGGTTTTCTATGCATTACTTATACTGTTATACATAAGCTAATACCAAGTATGATGTATAACTAATGCAAGTATTAGTTATACACATATTAAAAAAATATACCAAACAAGGTATTAGTAATGCACAGAGATAATATTTGCATTATTTTTTTCTAATACCTCCTACCAAACGACCACTTAAAGTGTTCACTAGGTAAATACTATTGTTACCGTATCTAATTGAAAAATAGTGACAATTTCATGGGCTACGTATATATTTAGCCTTTAATAAGTTGATATATTTTAAATACAGGTTGGTCAAAGCGCTTAACCTTGAATTGATGTATATTGGGCTCCTAAGGTAGGTTGCTGAATTACTTAAAACTAATTAATAAATAATGAATTCTCACAATATTGAATATGTATGAACGTAATCACCTAGGCATGTTTACATGAATATTAGTGTGTGAAAATATGCAAATAATTCTATCACATCATTGCTTAGGGTTGAGGTATAATCAAGAATTTATATACCTGGAATAGATTTGTCACGATCCAATTTCACATATAGGTCGTGATGAAGCCCAACACTATAGTTGGGCAAGCCAACTTAATAAATTAAGTATATATTGACAAAATTTAAAGCCAAGAAAAATAATAAAGCCCAAATTCTACCAATGTGTGTGCCAAGACATGGTGTCACAAGTGTATGGGCATCTAGTAGATTATACAAAATCTCAAACACTGTGTGAAATAAAAATAGACAAAATAAAAAATACAAGGAGAGACACTAGTAGCTGCAGAACGGATCAGAAAAACAGCTCACCACTATGCCTCTGGATAACGTGGGTGTAAGGCGATAGGTCCCCCACTAGTACTTGCCTCAGGTCCTGCACAAAAAGTGCAATAAGTGTAGTATGAGTACGTAAACAACGTGTACCCAGTAAGTATCAAGCCTAATCTCGAAGTGGTAGAGACGAGATGACCGACTTTGACACTCACTATGGGTCAATAATAATATTTGAAATACAATTAGGATATTTAAATCAACATGATTTACAGAATTTAAAATAATTTATTTAATCAGCGGAAATAATCAAATTCCTTCAAATGCAACAATTCTCAATATATTAATTAAATTCCTTTAATTCAAATAATTTCTAATTTATCAATTAAATATCATTTACAGGAATAACAATTAATTCTTTAACAAGCAAGAATAATAATTCATTAGATTCCAAGGATTTTTCAATTTATCAATTAGCTCCGCAAGCTGAAATAAACTATTAAAGTATCGTGTAATTATTATTATTAAGCACGATTTCTGCCGAGGACGTATGACCCGATCCAGAGTGTCGTGTACACTGCAGAGGGACGTGCG
>AWOL01S0017535.1:32832-43075 GCA_000715115.1 Nicotiana otophora
GGGGGGTAGCCTTTCTAACCGGTTTATGATTGATTTTGAAGGCCTATTTTGTTACGAAATTCATACGTCTCCGATTCGTGTTAATTCAGTCGTAGCCTCTTTAGTCCTGGATTTGCGTCTCAGGCTTATTTTCCCATTTTACTTTCGAGCTTTTCTGAAGTATCAGTCCCCGAATGGGGTGGCCGTGGCCTATAAAAATCTCTCTTTAGTTCGGGATTTGCCTCTTGGGCTTATGATCTTCGGAGTTTATATAATTCGATCTCGTTAATTGTTTGGACGTCAGTCCCCAATTTGTGGGGGTAATCATTCAAACTTCGGTCGTGGTCATGCATACATGTTTTGTGCCAGGGATCGAGCAAACTACGCTGGCATGGTTCGTTTGTCCATTTGGCCCTTATAATTTGTTTTTATCGAGACCATGTTGCCATGAATTAACTTCCTTGCATCGAACTTGATATTCGAGGGCAATGCCCCCAGTATTCGAGGTTGTTTGCAAAGAGGCCGCAGATGCTATTGAATTGTTCTAAGTTAGCACGATCAATGGTTGCCTCATCAAAAACCTCACCGGAAAACCCATTTGGAACAAAACCGGTCTAAGGGAAAAAGAGTGCAATGCGTGCTTTCAGACCTAAAGGCTTCATGTTGAAGAATCCATCCTTGTTTCTGGTCAAACACCTGCAAAATTTAGTTTCGAAATACAAATGAACATGAGAGGGTTGTACCATAGTAGTAGTATCATTTTAGGTGCGATACGTTCCAGTTGCTCGGTAGTTGTTTTCCGTTTATCATACCGAGCTTGTAGGATCCTTTTCCGACGATTTCGAGAACCTGATACGACCCTTCCCAGTTCGGACCAAGTTTCCATTCATTCAAATTTTGGGTGTTGAGGGTGACTTTTCTTAGCACCAAGTCCCCGATGTTAAAATGTCGAAGATTGGTTATTCGATTGTAGTACCTTTCGATCCGCTATTTTTAGGCAGCCAATCGGACGAGAGCGCCTTCTTGTCTTTCGTTCAACAATTCTAGGCTCGTATTCATTGTCTCGTTATTCGACTCCTCTGTTGTATATCGAAACCTGATGCTAGGTTCTCCAACCTCGACCGGGATCAGAGCTTCGACGCCATAAAGCAACGAGAATGGTGTTGCTCCGGTACTGGATTTCGATGTTGTGCGGTATGCCCTTATGACCTCGGGTAGTATTTCTCTCCATTTTCCTTTAGCTTCGGTCAATCTCTTCTTAAAATTTTGGATGATAGTTTTGTTGGTCGATTCAGCTTGTCCATTCCCGCTGGGATGATAAGATGTTGATAGGATCCTTTTGATCTTGTGATCCTCGAGAAATTTAGTTACTTTGCTGCCGATGAATTGTTTTCCATTATCATATACATCCTTTTCTCTGACTTTCTCAAAAGCGTGCGCTTCAACCCATTTAGAGAAATAATCAGTCATAAACAAAATAAACTGAGCGTTACCTGGTACCGATGGGAGGGGGCCAATGATGTCCATTTCCCATTTCATGAAAGGCCATGGAGATAGGACCGAGTGGAGTAGTTCCCCAGGTTGATGAATCATGGGCACATGCCTTTGGCATTTGTTGCATTTTCAAATGAACTCCCTTGCATCCTTGCCTATATCGGTCCAATAATACCATGCTCTGATTACTTTGTGGACCAGGGAATTGGCACCGGAATGACTTCCACAAGTGCCCTCGTGAATTTCCAGTAGGATGTAATCGGTATCTCCCGGTCCCAAACATATTGCCAATGGTCCATCGAACGTTCTTCTAAACAATGTTCAGTCTTCGGACAAGGTTCACGTGCTGCCTTTGTGCGCAGAGCTCTCAATTCCTTTGGATCTGATGAAAGCCTCCCGTTCTTAAAGTACTCTATGTATTGTTTCTCCAATCCCATGTTAAACTTGTGGAGTTTATCTCGGCGTGACCTTCTTTGATTGCCGATCTCATGAGTTGTATGACAGTCCCCGAGTTGAGTTCGTTATCTTCGACTGATTAACCTAAGTTTGCAAGAGCGTCGGCCTCGCTGTTCTATTCTCGGGGTACGTGTTGCAAGGTCCATTCCTTGAATCGATGTAGAGTCACCTATAGTTTATCTAAGTACCTCTTCATTAGATCTTCTCGAACTTCAAAAATCCCGTTAACTTGGTTTACCACGAGGAGGGAATCACACTTATCCTCTACGACTTTCGCTCCCAAGCTTCTAGCTAGTTTGAGACCTGCAATCATGGCCTCATTGTTAGTCAATTTTGTAGTTATGATAGATTGTCTAACTACATTACATGTGGGAGATTTTAGTACAATGCCTAGTCCGGATCCCTTCGCTTTCGAGGCACCATCCGTAAAGAGGGTCCAGACTCCCAAAGAGGTACCCGATTTTATCAATAGTTCTTTTTCAATCTCGGGTATGAAGGCCGGCATAAAGTCATCCATAAAGTATGCCAAGATTTGAGATTTGATGGCGGTTCGGGGTCGATACTCAATATCATACCCACTGATTTCTGTGGACCTTTTGGCCAATTGACCCAAAAGCTCGAGTTTGTGTAAGATATTTTGAAGAGGATAAGTTGTTACATCACATATTGGATGACACTGAAAATATGGTTTTAGTTTCCTAGAGGCGCTTATTAAAAAAGTGCTAATATTTCTAAGTGTGGATATCTAGTTTCGGCCTCGCCTAAGGTCCGACTGACATACTAAATAGGGAATTGCGTACCTCATTCTTCTCGAACCAAGATTCCACTTACCGAGTCTCCCCTTCTTATGACAAATCGAGATTGAAACATAATGGTCCAAGGATCATCATTGTGATATTCAAGCCATGATACGAAGTTAGGTTGTCGAGCTCGGGCCTAGAGACCGATCAATATCGATTTTGACCAAGATCGAGCTCGAGACCCAGAGACCGATCAATATCGAGATCAGGAAAGATCGAGATCGAGCCAAGAGACTGGTCAATATTGATATCGGCCAAGATCGAGCTCAAAACCAAGAGACCGATCAATATCGGACAAGATCGAGCTCGAAACCCAAGATGAGAATAACAACCTGACGCCCGAGGATGAAAACCCACTCGTTGACCCCGTTGGAACTCGAGTCGTAGATCTAATTGATGTTAATTCGCATGTGTCCATTGAGGCAAACCAACGTTCCGACCCCGAAAACAACATTCTTGGTGGAACTCATTCTGCAGCTCGAAACACCCAAAATGTAGGAGAAAACGGGATCAACCTGCGTATGATTTTTGAAATGTTGCAAGCTCAATAGGTAGTGATAGCTCAGTTACAGAGCCAAACCCAAGCACCGAGCAGGCCCGAGCCCGGTCCACCCCGAGAAGTCACCCACAAAATGGGGCCAGTTGTTGTAAGATCAAATGAACAAGAATCGGGGACTATTCCTGAAATTATTAGATGCTCGAGAAACTGACAAAACGAATTGAGTCAGGAGAAAAAAGGATTGAAGCAAACGACAAAAAAGTAGAAACTTATAACTCTAGGGTTGATCAGATCCCCGGGGCACCACCAATATTAAAGGGCTTAGATTCCAAACAATTCGTACAAAATCCCTTCTCCCCGAGTGCAGCTCCAAAATCGATCCCCAAGAAGTTCCACATGCCCGAAATTCCTAAATATAATGGGACGACCGACCCTAACGAATATGCCACCTCTTACACATGTGCCATTAAAGGGAACGATCTAGAAGACGGCAATATCGAATCCGTATTATTGAAGAAGTTCGGGGAAACCCTGTCTAAGGGAGCAATGATATGGTATCATAATTTACTATCTAACTCTATCGATTCTTCCACAATGCTTGCAGATTCTTTCGTAAAAGCACATACCAGGCCATAAAGGTCGAGACCAGGAAGTCGGACCTTTTCAAGGTAAGGCAAAAAAGATAACGAGTTTCTAAGAGAGTTTGTATCTCATTTCCAAATGGAATGAATGGATCTACCACCGGTCATGGACGATTGGGCCGTTCAAGCTTTCACCCAAGGACTAAACGAACGAAGCTCGATGGCTTCATGACAGTTGAAGCAGAACTTGATCGAGTACTCGACAATTGGGTTTTGGGTTCGTTATTAAAAGGGACATTGACTTAGAACAAAGGTCAAACAAGGACCGATACTAGCTGTTTAATGGAGATCATAGGGGTAGCAAATCAGGACGCAACTCCGTATGAGGCAAAAGTAGAAGTGAGCGAGGTCAAGGGTCTTGAGGGCTGATGAACAAGAATGGGTTCGACAGGCATACCAGACCTAAGGAAGCACTGCAGTTATCAGAGTATAACTTCAACATTGATGCATCCGCCATCGTGTCAGCTATCGGAAGCATCAAATATACTAAATGGCCTCGACCTCTGCAATATGATCCAGCCCATAAAAATCCCAATCAAATGTGCAAATAGCATGGCACCCGTGGCCACAAAACGGAAGATTGCAGGCAGTTGAGAGAGGAGGTAGCCCGATTATTCAATGAAGGGAACCTTCGAGAGTTTTTAATTAACCGGGCCAAGAACAATTTCAAAAATAGAGATTTCAATAGACAAAACAAACAAGAAGAGCCACAATACATCATCCATATGATCATCGAAGGGATCGATGTCCCCTAGGGGCCAGTTCTTAAACACACTAAGATGTCGATTATAAGAGAGAAGTGATCTCGGACTCAGGATTACATACCTAAATGAACCTTGTCCTTTAGTGACGAAGACGCGAAATGAATCATGCAGCCCCATAACGATGCACTGGTAATATCTGTACTTATGAATAAAACTCAAGTTAAGCATGTGTTAATTGATCCAAGTAGTTCGGCTAACATCATTCGATCAAGGGTCGTAGAGAAACTCGGTCTACAGGACCAGGTCGTGCCCGCAACCCTAGTACTAAACGGATTCAATATGGCGTGTGAAACTACTAAGGACAAGATAATTTTGCCAGTAAACGTGACCGGGACCATCCAATAAATGAAGTTCCACATGATCGAGGGCGATATAAGATATAACACCCTGTTCGGGAGGCCGTGGATCCACAACATTAGAGCAGTACCCTCAACCCTTCACCAGGTTCTAAAATTCCCAACACTAGAGGGAATCAAAATGGTCTACGGGGAGTAACCGACCGCAAAGGAAACGTTTGCCGTAGATGAAGTGATTCTGATATCATCACTATCATCGACAAAGGGATCAGGTTCGAAGGAGAAACGAGACACTAAATAACAATCACAAACATCAGCCTCGACCCAACTAGAGAATCAGAAGACTGACGAAGATGATGATTATGGGATCCCTCTATCCTTTATGATCCCCGATGATTCTGACGCTACCAAATTAATGGTCGAAGAACTGGAGCAAATCACGCTAATCGAACATCTGCCCCGAGCGAAAGGTATACTTGGGCACAAGGTTAAATCCCGAGCTTAGGAAAAAGCTTATTCAATTTCTTATAGCTAACATGAACTGTTTCACTTAGTCCCATCTTGACATGACAAGGATCCCACCGGAAATAACCACTCATAGACTAAGCTTGGATCCGAAATTCCATCCGGTAAAGAAAAAAAGAAGGCCCCAGCCTGAGGTCAAACTTGCCTTCATAAAGAACGAGGTAACCAAACTTCTTACAATAGGATTCGTTTGAGAAGTAAAATACCCCGAATGGATAACAAACATGGTGGTAGTCCTTAAGAAGGGAAATATTATAAAGACCTGAATAAAGCATGCCCTAAGGATTCTTTTCCTTTGCCTAATATCGATCGTATGATCGATGCCACGACCGACCACGAGACTCTCAGTTTTCTCGATGCCTACTCCGGGTACAACCAGATACAGATGAACCCAGAGAACCAGTAAAATACCTCGTTTATTACTAAGTACGGTACCTACTATTATAACATAATGACATTTGGTCTAAAAAATGCTGGTGCAACTTATCAACGCCTAGTAAACGGAATATTTGACAAAAAATAGGAAAATCAATGGAAGTTTATATTGATGACATGTTAGTTAAGTCCCTGCGAGCAGAGGACCATTTAAAGTATTTGCAGGAAACTTTGGATATACTGAGGGAGTACAATATGAAGCTCAACCCCGAAAAATGTGCATTCAGGGTTGGCTGGGGCAAGTTTCTTTGTTTTGATGGTGTCCAATCGGGGAATCGAGATAATCCCAATAAAATCAAAGCTATTGAGGATTTCACGGTAGTAGATATTGTAAAGGCTGTGCAGAGGCTAACGGGACGGATAGCCGCCCTAGGACGATTCATTTCGAGATCCTCAGATAGGAGCCACCGATGTTTCTCACTACTTAAGAAGAAGAGCAACTTTGCATGGACTCCAAAATGCCAGCAGGCTTTGGAGGAACTAAAGCAGTATTTATCGAGCCCGCCGCTGCTTCATACCCCAAAAATGGACAAACAACTTTACCCGTACTTAGCTATCTCGGAGATAGCGGTAGGTGGAGTCAATGTATGAAAATTTGCTTAATTATTTTTGCAATATTGAAATTTGTTCTCATACTTCTGATGTGCTGGCTGACATGAGCTCCAATATCAGTTAAGGAATCATCAGTGAAACATATATGTAAACTGCGACTTGTTTCTCTATCTATTCGGTAGGTTCCTTTTCCTAGAGTAGTTGAACAATAATGAATATTCCTATGCTTATGTTGTCCATCTCTCCAGCATGGTTGATGTGTCCTTCTTCATTAACACTTGAATGGTCACTTTAAAACATGGAGTGAATTTTGACGTTAATTTGGCGGGATAATATCATGTAAGGTCACTCAATTAGCGTACAAAAGTCTCTTTTATAGTAATTTGCTTTGACACTTGGATAAAGTTGGGTAACTTTTTCATTACAAAATATAACTTTAACACTTCAGTGCAATAAAATAATGGTTGAGTGATAATTTTGCACCAGCGCCTCGACTCCCCGACTATATCCCAGGTTCTTTCCCTTTGGAGTTGGTACCTCCGGTTATTCAGTCGACTTTTTCTTTCTTATCTTCCTTTCTTGTTAGTAACTATTTTCTCTTGTTAAGGCATAGTTTTTGCAAGATTACCCGCACCCTAAGTTAGTGTTATCTAGTTTACTCCGGATTGCTTACCTTTTCCCTGCCGATTAGTTGAGTTACTTACATTTCGTGAATGTTCAATTGAACCTGTACGTGTTTTTCTTATCTATACTTGTAAATAATTCTCTAAGACATGAATTTTAGTTTACATCTTTAATCTCACTATTACCTTGTATTAGTGGTAGTTCTATATTTGTATCCCTTAGGATACAGTGGTTGGTGTCATGGCCCGCCACATCATCATACCACGTAGGTGCTACTTGGCATATATTGTTTCCATATGGAAAGCTTACATATGAAGTAGACTAGCACATATGGGAAGGTTCTAGAGAAATGTAGAGGTTTCCTTAGGAAGACTTTAGAACCCTATGGATTTGCTAGGAAAGTCCTTGGAAGATTCTAGTTATATAGATAATTCTAGAGAGGGAATTTACTTGTAAATAATAAGGGACTTGTATAACAATTAATATTTACACACTAGCCCCTGCGAGACTAGTATATAAAGGGGGTCATTCATTTGTAAATTCATCAATCAAAACAATCAAGTTCTCTACAATAAAAAACTTCATTTGGCAAATTTCTCTTGTCTTTCTTATCTAACATTCCATTAGCAGTCTTGAGTATATTATTTTAGGCTGACTTGGCATAGCGGGACCGTGAGCAAGTTGTCAAGTGCCGCACGTGTGCTATTTCTAGACTAAGGACCTGACAACGTGGTATCAGAGTCAAGTTAGGACTAAGGAATGTTAGAAAGAATATAAGAGATTGCTAGAAGGACGCTTTGTAGGGAAAATGGTAGCGAGTACATGCCTAAGGGAGGGTGCTACTTCAGTAAAGGATCACATCGGGCAAGTGATTGCCCATAGTCAGGGAAGCTTGCAGCAATGATCGCGAACTTTGCTCAGGCACACAAGGGTGACATAGGAGGGACCACCTTTATTGGGGGAATGCGCTTGGAATCTATTCGGAAAGTAAGGGGTGCCAAAGCCTATCTTGTCGCCATGCAAATGAAGCATGGTGGCAGCAAAAAACGTTGGTCGGACATAGTTGAAAAGGATGGCGAGTTACAAAGTGATAGCACGCTATCATACTTAGATGATACACCAAGTAGAGGGGTAAAGTTTGCTAGCAAGGTTTGGACTACAGAGTGCAGCCAAATAGAAGAGCAAGCATAGACCCGATGCTTGAGAAGCTGCTAGACTAGGTCAAGTCATGGGGAGATTCAGGCCAAGAGCAAAGAGAGGCATCCGATGGGCGAAGGATCTAGGCCATCATTGCTAGCCTTCCAAAGTACAAATATATTATACGAACTTAGTCGAGGCCTCAAATCACCTCAAACAACATCAAAAATACGAATCACACCCCAATTCAAGCCTAATGAAGCAAATGGATTTTCAACTTCTACAATTGATGCCGAAACCCATCAAACCAACTTCGATTGACCTCAAATTTTGCACACAAGTCATAAATAACACAACAGACCTATTCTAACTTCCGGAACCAAAATCCGAGCCTGGTAACAACAAAGTAAACTTTCGGTCAAACTTCTCAACCCTCCAAATATTAACTTTTCCAACTTTTGCCAATCCAAGCCAAAATCATCTACGGATCTACAAATCAATATCCGAAAATACTTCTAAGTCCAAAATCAATATACAGAGATATCAAAACCATCAAAGTTCCATTCAAGGGTCATTTAGACATAAGTCAACATTCGGTAAACTCTTTCAACTTATGCTTCCAACCTTGGGACATAGTCCCTATCCATTGTGAAACATTCCCGGAACCAAACCAACCATCTCGGCAAGTCATATAACAACAAATGAGCATAGAATAAAAACATAGTTTTTTCTACCTTGTTATAACATTTAAAAATAATACCAAAAATATTTTTATTTTTATATATAGTTCACTTTAATAGTTTATTTTTATTAACTAAGATTGATTAGTATATTTTGGTGGTATTTTTATTTTTATTTTTGTTCATTGAGAAAGAATTGAATTTGGGTCAATTGGGAGCTCATTTTTGGATTTTAGTGACCCAGCAAGACAAATACCCATTCTTCCCAACCCATTAGCCTACTCTCCACATAAAATACAAGATTTAATGTCAGCCATTTATTCCTCTCTAATCCAATGGCCATCGTCACTTCCCACTTCGATATAAAATACCCAATTATGGAAACCCTACCCAATTTTTCCTCCAACCTAGCAGAACCTCCCCTCGGGTCGCACACCATCAGCGCCGCACCCATCGCTGCTCATCTTCTTCTACGACTTAACATCTTCGCCTAACAAACTCACAAAGACAAGACCTTAGTAAAATATTCAGATGCAAATTACCTATACACGACCCCATTTGCACATGGTCTAAGGTGGTCCACTCTCCGTTGTCTAGCAAACAGAACTCAACTTCCATTCAAACAGAAAATGGTAAAGACATAAATTTTGTTTTTCAAGAATCTAATGAGCAGCCAAAGCTAGCACCAAGTCTTGATTCTGTCGTGGCTCAGTTTTCTTCTTTGCGAATTCAGCAAGTTCAATTCCAGAAGAAAGAAACTCACTCGACTCTCTCATCATCTCCACATACTCCATCACTTCATTCACTTCTGAACTACACGTGACATGATTCCTTTATAGCCAAGGATATGTAGGCAGCTCAAATACCAGGGCTCGGTCAAAATCTATTTAGCCATCTTTATTTTCTTTTGAATAAGCATCGGGTCATATCAATTACGTTGCTTATTATTCTTTGCTGCGAAAACTCTTCATGTTTCCAAGCAATGCGAGTCCAGATTTATTTCCTGGACTCTCCGTAATACGTGGCGCATAGGGTATGAACGGTTGCATCAGGTCATCATTGACGGTGTCAGAATATTCCATCAATTTCAACAAGTTAGCCTGTCATACTCCTACTTTGCTTCCTACAGCCAGAGGGCGAGTCCATAGACTCATTAAAGGACTCAATTATGATCGTAAAATTTTGTACATCTCGGGAGCTATAAGATGATACTTCATTTCTGCTAGTTGTACAAATCAGCGGTACCCAGTAGTACACCACAGCGGTACCCAGTAAGTGCCAAGCCTAACCTCGGTAGAGTAGTGACGAGGTCAGGTCAGGCCCTACTGGAGAATAAATAATGGCATGGTAAAATGTTTAAA